>JAMKCH010019442.1:0-22489 GCA_023653785.1 Ophioderma brevispina | reverse complement strand
GCTATGAGGAGGCACTGTATGACTAGCCAGGCTAGAGATGCCGGGTGCAGCGAGCGTAGTCAAACACCTGCGGCGTCCGCAGAGGGATACCGAAGCCAGCGCCCAAGGGTTTGCCGAGACATTACCCCCGAAGTAATGGCTACCGTAGTCCCGGTAGAAGTACCCGAAGACACCGGTACCGAAACCACGGTAGGTGTGGATAACATTCAGGCGATGGATTCAGCCCGGGCGAACCGGGCGGGCGGCACCCACAATCACCACACCGGAATGCCCCGGCGCCAATCCCCCTGGGGGATTGCAGCGCAGGACCGCGCTTAGCCTGCACCGGAGCAGCCCACTAGGGCTGAACCAGGCACGTAGGAGCTAGCGGCCAATGACGCGCTGAGGAGGCGGCCCCGGAAGCCACCCATCAGCGCTTCGCGAGGGAGCCGAAAGCTACACCACCTTCGGGAGCAACCAGAGCAGCAGCGGCTGCCTTTGACGCACCCCGGACCGGAGTCCGACTACCACCCCCCTCCCCGTGTACGCAACACGGCGGCGTAACCCAGGCTCAATGGTTGCCCATTTAACATCCGACAGTCCAATACAGAGCGAGCCCGCACCGGGGCGGGCGGTTGAAACATGCCTGTGATCGCCACAAAGGGGATGGGGGGATCCAATCATGAATGGACGCGGTGGGGCCCCAGCGAACGGCATTTATGAGCCATGCCGGGGGGAGAGTTGAGTTGCTAGACTGGAATAGAGTGCGCAAAAAAACGTACTACAGAAAAAAACAAGCGTGACGTGGAGGTCTCCCGGTACGCAAACCTCAAGACACAAAAACCAAATCGGTAACTGAGTCACGACCGGTTAAAGAAATTTTTCAAAACCACAGTTTTCACATATTTTATTAAGTATCCTACAAGCATAAATAAAATAATAAACAAACTGAACAATTATAAATGTAGCAGCAAGCCCGTAACAAAGACAGTAACAAACTCAACATAGTCAAAGGACGTCAAAGCAGCAACACGTGCGTGTCAATGGCTGCCTTTGTTCCCTTATTTCCGCTACAACAGATTCACATGACCGACAATAGAGGCACAAAACGGGCAAGTAAAAGTCTCCGTTTATTCCGTGCCGAAAGAGCGCTATAAATCCAGTATATAATCCAGTATATTTACCAGATGCTATGGATAGTCGTAGGAGGATTCGTATGAGAAGAAACTAGTCAGTATCAAAATCTCAGGTAATTTGGCATTTGTAATATTGGTGACAGAGGTGCGGTAACACGCGTCCGGTTTGAATAACAGCCAAAACGGAATTGAGGAAGAGCTAGGTCGGGACCGGGGTGACCTGGGGTCACTGGTCGAGACCATCTCTTTTAGGGGTGTTATTATGGTACACTTGGGGCATTCCACCTTCTCAGAGGGAGCATATATTTCAGTCAAACATTGTGTAAAGGAAATCAGTTCAGTGCAATGATTTAGACCAAATATCACGGACAAAGTGGAGCGTAGCTTGCGGAGCGAGCGAAGCGACCTAGTGGGTGGGGTCCAGGGGCCGCCTTTAGGGCCCCTGGTGGGGTCCCGGGCAATGCCCTGGTGGGGGTCCGGGGGCGAAGCCCCCGTAAGCTCCCGAATTTTGAAAGCTTTATTGAGATGTCTCCTGGCCTCCATTTTATGCTTAGAAAAGCATGGACAATATTGCATTGTTATTAGTATAGGCCGGCATAAATAAAAAACATGTTAGTACTGAAAAAGTACATGATGATCACTGAGTACACTGTCACGATGATGAAACCATACCCCAACACGAATGATAATTCGAAGTTTAGGATGAATTTAGTATTCGGATTCCAGTCCACACCCGCTTCAACATGCAGTTTATTTTCAGCGATATTATCGCCCTAATATCGCCACGCTCGACAAACTTTTTCGTGTTTATAAGACCGAATCGTGACAGCAAACTTTTCGTTCTCGATGAATAATCATCAATAGTTTATCAATAGCACTTGTCTGTATAAAATATCCGGAAAAAGAAGCCGCCAACATGTCGCCCGTCTTCAGTCTGCCGTTTCTTTTCGCGGCTCTAATGCGTGTATCTGACGAACCAAGGCAACGAACAACACTGGAGATGAGTTAATTCACACAGAAAAATATACAAGAACTTCTTGAAAATGTAATGGTTTTCTGATGACATTTCTCTGACGATTTTTGTAATTTTTTTTTTTTTTTAATTTTAACCTCAAAGGAATCTATAAAATTCGGAAAAAATTTTCAGGCAGTTTAAAAATTCGTTTTTATAAAGGACTGGAATTAAATTCGTCGAAAACTGGCCATCTTGTGTTGTATTTATAGCCATAAGTAGTCACAAAAATGGAATAGGGATTAGGACTTAAATTATAAAGCTGCTAAAGAATGAGAATAAAGGTATGATTTTGGGAACCGGTCTGTTTACGACGAATTGAAACCGCACGGCGACACCATTATTTTGTCTGTGTTCGAACTCTGCCTACGGCCTCATTCTTCCACTTAAAATAATGTATCGCCTTGGTTTCAAATTCGTCGTAAAGCGGAGTATCGGTTCCCAAAACCATACTTTTATTCTAAGTGGTCAGGGACGGTGGTTCAGGATTACGGGCAACACCAACAAAATTCA
Source organism: Ophioderma brevispina (assembly GCA_023653785.1). NCBI lineage: Eukaryota > Metazoa > Echinodermata > Ophiuroidea > Amphilepidida > Ophiodermatidae > Ophioderma > Ophioderma brevispina. The sequence goes on along the minus strand of JAMKCH010019442.1, from coordinate 19,849 downwards.
CTCATATGAGTAGCAACCTTGGTCAAAAATCGTTGGGTACTTGATTGTAAAAAATATTGACCACTAAACTCCAATTAGATATAATGGGGGAGAATACACAACACATCCAGTTTTTGTGTGTCTATTCAGAACTCACACAACTGATGAAGATCCACCTGTCTAACTAAAAGTAGATGAAAGCATGACTTTTCTGAAATATAATTCTCAATAGAGTAATTTCCAAATTCGTCCAAATTCCACAAAAGGGACAAAAGCTCCACTTTTCGCTGATTTTTTTTTTATAGAAATAGAAAGATCCAAAATTTAGAGAAACTTTGACAAGAAAGTCAACTTTTTTGGTGAGGAGATGTTCAGAAAGTCCAAAAAGGACCCTTTAAAGGAGATTAAGTCCACTTTTACAAAAAGGTTCGCCTTCTCAAAGTACCGCACACCCCAAAAATAAATCTTGCGCACAGCCCTGGTCACATAATAATGCTTTTAAAAATAATTTCATGCAGTGATATTTTTATATTACATTTTGCTTATTTGTTTTTAGAGAAAGGAAACACACACATAAAACACACACACAAGCAACAACAACAATAATGCTTACATTCATTTCTAATAGTTTTGTTGCTGCTTCTGAGAATGCTGGCTTCATGTTTTTACAGTGTCCACACCCTGAAACAGAAAAAGTAATTGATTACTTATATTGAAATGCACCCTGTTTTGAGGCACCTTGCAAATTGGCTTAAAGGCTGACTCGGAGATTTCCCGATGAGGGCGCACTCATTTTTCAAACAAATCACGTTTTTGCATATGCATAATGCTTATCCATATACTAATCACTGTGTGAAATAACTAAGCTAAAAGAAATAGAAAATCACAATTTTGTTATAAAATTCCGGATCCGGAATTTTTGTTATACACGGTATCCTATGGCACTGTTACACTGTGCATAAATATTTACTGCATGAAAACGAAAAATCCGATTTGGTTATTTGCTTTGCAAAATGTTAGCGGTAAGCAGTTACAATAGAAACAAACAATAACAAAATTCAAACATTTTCTACTCAAATGTCAAATGTTACAAATATAAATGGTAACATCAAATATTAACACCAGAGGGTGCAGTCCCGTATTGATTCCAGGAGGGTGTTAAATTAACATCAGTAGTGTCATTTGGCACACACTGATGTTACTGACTCGAGGAAGATGAAAGCACTATAGTCAGTAGTATAGCAGTAGGCTTAGTTGTAGCTTTAATAACTGCAGACTTGTATTTTTGTTAATATATATTGAACAGGATTCCGCACATTTTAACAACATCCAAAATCAAAATAGGGCATGTCTGTTTTTCTTCTTAGCGTATCCACAAGTCATTGGTAATGGCTTGTGGTGGTGTCATGATTTATTCAACTGAGTAAGCTGATCCGGGGCTGCGTGTATCCATGATACGGACGCTCAAGGGGTCGGATTGGGAACAGTCAGGGGTTTACACCTTATTCTTATTCGACACTGACTGCGATGTACATGTACAGTTGTGACTCTCTGTACATGGGACCGATGGCTTAACGTCCCCTCCGAAGGATGGGATGCTTTCATGATTCATTTGCACAATTCCAAGTGATCCATGGAGGAGAGCGGTATTCTGTATTTAATCAATATAGCTCGTATACAGATCAAATCCAGAACAGAGCGCCCGAATAAATCCCAGCAAGTGACCCCACCGGGATTCGAACCCGGGATTTTTTGGTAAATTTGCGGTACAGGCAAGCACCCTGACCGCTAGGCCACACTCTCCCACATGTCTGGTGAGCATAAGTTACAGCATGGGTTGCTGTTCTTGTGTCGTTTCCAAGATGCTCTAAAACTACCTTCCGGATACATTTCACCTCTCCCTTCATAACTTTCGCAACTAGATTAGTTCACAGTTATATGAACATGCCCTTAAAGGCACTACCAGTGATTTGCTAAATCAGAAAATAAAAAAAAAAAAAATATATCAAAAATCAGATTTTTGCATGTCTGTAACAAGTATGAGTGTCCTAACATACGCCAAAAGTGCGAGGACCAAAAAGAACCTAATAAGGATAATGATAATTAGAAAATGACTATAGGATAAAAAGACATTTGGTGATTCCAAAAATTGATACAATATGGCAATGCACTATTGTAAAACCTTGAAGTTCTGAATCGCTGGACATTGGGTATTGGCACAAAGAGTTCATTAATTAAAAAGACCAGTTCATTTCGGATTAAAGTATGGTATGCCAAATAATCCAAATTTTAGAAACCAAATCACAATCGTACTTTATCTTAACATCATTTTGCCTATCATTATTCTCATACAGTTACTCTTGGAAAACAGTGTCAAGGCTAAGCTTGCCTTCCAAACACTGGTGGAAGAAATGGCGAACAAGGAAGTGCAAGCCTTCGCTGAGAAGGACAGCCCTCTGGACTTTAAGAAAAACCAATCCACAAGAGAACGAATCAATGCCTTTGACTGGCAGGCCCCGATTCAGACTGTGGAAGAGAACCTTCGAACGCTGTCTCACGTGTTGACCAGGACGCAAACCAACAAAGTGAACAAACGCCATAGGGATGATGTTAGAATGTAAGGTTTTGTATTTGTATTAATATCAAGTATCATGTCTTTAGTAAATACATTATTATTAACAAATGACATTAACTTTACTTATTACAGCATTGAAGGAGAGGTTGGAAGCAAGGTCAAAACACTGGGCGTGGTGACCTGCATGCTTCTCAAGTCCAGATTTGAGCAAAGATTTGTTCTTGTGCCAACAATGCTTGACATGTTTCTGTACTGTGGTGGTACTTCTAATGTGGTAAGCTTTACAAATTGATTTAGTTCATATGTTGTTGCAACCAGTTCTCTCACATACAGTGCAGTGTCATTTTTATAGAAATACAATGAAATGAAAACACTTCTTTCCTAATATATTACAGGTAATCACTACCTTTAACCAAGTCGGAATTTGTGCTTCAGTGAAGCACGTGCTTAAGTCATGCACAAATTACATCAAGGACCATGACCTGGTAATTCACAACGCCATTGCTGTAATTGAGGTAATTTTAAGGATATAATTGTGTTATATTTACAAGTCATTTACACTCTAAATTTCAGGGATTTAAAAGTTAATCCTTAAGATTGTAGTTAGTGACCAATCAATGTTAGGATTTAAAATTAATCTATTGCATTAACATTAAATCATATTAGATTGAATTCAAATCTAATACAGGGTGAGTCAAAAAAAACTTGACCCTGATTGTGTCCGCCATTTTGAATTTTTAAATAATATATATCTAACATATGTGGTATTTTCGGAAAGCTTATTTCATTATCTTTAATTTGCTGCAAAGAACATTCCAATTGGTCAAGTATAGGCTGAGCTACAGTCTTTCGAATCAAGAATCTGCAGTGAATAATATAGCCTGATTTTCTTCTGGACACTGATTTCCTTCGCTGAACGCTGGCATTTCAATGTGCCGTGGACAGAGCAGAAAACCGACTACTTGATTCAAACGACTGTAGCTCGATCTATACCTAACCGATGTGAATGATCTTTGCAGTAAATTAAAGATAATGAACCCAGCTTTCAGATGATACCAAATATGTTAGATATACGTTACTTAAAAATTCAAAATGGCGGACACAATCAGGGTCAAGTTTTTTTTTACTCACCCTGTATGATTGAATCTAAGGCAAATGGGATTTAATTTTAAATCTATTTTGGTTGGTCACTTACTACAATCCAAAAGGATTCATTTTGAAATCCATGAAATTTAGAGTTTATATTTACAATGATTTGACTGAGAAAACTTTTACGATTGTAGAATATCAAAAGGTCATATGAAAACCGAAAACATGTGTAACATTTAATCGTAGAATCGCCTTCAGTACCTCCATGATTGTCGTGAAGGAGAAATGAATGGAGCAGTTGACACAGATGTCGATTCGGAAGCTACCTTGTCCATTGGAAATGACAACTCCGATGAGATGTCAATATCAGAGGAGGAAATGAATAGTGAAGATAATGTCGATGCGGAAGTGGACATCTCGGACAACGACCAGGAAGGCGCTGCTGGTAATGATATATATCCTATTTATTCATTAAACAAATCTAACATTTGAGACGTGAAGTCCCTCTATCAAATACTTAATTGTTATAAAGCAATGTTGAAGTGAATGTGAATAAAATATATGAAAATATATTACTGAGTTCAGCCGTTCTACAGTGGAGTATCAACACCGATCATCAATGTGAAATATACAATTTAACCCAAAATTGCCGATCCAAACATTTCTTTTTCATTCCAGACACAATTATGAGACCGTTTTCTCTTACATGGGATAACGTGGGTAAATCTTTTGGGTCCAAATACCAACTGGCAAGTACAACCTGTGCAAAACAATATAGGACCTGGGCCAATGTAATTGCAGTGGTCAACAGAATTCCATCACCAGTACCTATAGCCGATGACTCCAACCAAACCATTCCCGCCGTGGACTTACCTCTTCTCTAAACATTACCAAACTACAAGTCATGGTCTATTTTACAAAAGCGCATGACGACACTCATTCTTCGAACATTGGTACAAAATGTGCAATGCTTGGAGAAGTTGTCGCACCATGTGGAAAAACATGTCCGAAACCAGTACAGTGACCTTTCGTCACAAAAAAGTGAAATAGTAAGTAGCATGTTCCATTCATAATAAGAAATGCTGTAATCATCTATAATAGTTGTTTTCTTTTAGGTCTTTGTTCGGAATGTTGTGTGTGTTGTATACCCCAGCTGTCCTTCATTAGCCTCAGTTACACTGCCGTTTATCAGAAGGGGCTGGTGGCCTAGTGGTTAAGGCGTCCGTCTAGAGATCGGAAGGTCATGGGTTCGATTCCCGCGTTGGCACATCCTTGCAAATTTTTCATGTTGGGTTGTATCGGCTCGGAATTTGTTTAAATGTTGTAAAATGTCTAAATGTAACACATTGGGTTGATAAACTGATTCTTCTTTCCTAATTAATATGTTCAGTTTCCTCGTGTATCAAGCAATCGATCCCCATTGTGTTTATGTGTGTGTGATGAGTGATTCTATTACCACGTAGCTACTCCGCGACAGGGGAGACAATCGCTGTGTGTACACTATCCGTCTATGCGGCAAAAATACATGGAATCCTGGCCGGCGAGTGTACGTCTAGTGGGTAGGTAATCCATGTCTACTCGGTAGTAGCTGTGTGGTAACTACCATGAAGAAATTGGCCGTGTACACACTGAAACACATGCACTATGTTGTAGTAGTGTTTGTTCACAAAAATTCATCTAGAATGTTCACATCAGCACCAGAAGAAAAGCAATGTTTGTTTCATCAACTTTAACAACTGATTTGAAGCATTACAGCACACTCTGATGTGACCCAACATGGCCAAACAAGAGGGCAGCCTCTACCACATCAAAGACACCTTCCGCTTCCAGAGCCTCAACATCACCGACCCAACTCAAAGTGTCCATCAGTGGATGGAGTTTATTACTTTTGCCACTGATGGATTACTTTTGATGTTGTACATGAAGATCATGAACATCAAGTCGCTGGAAAGACCACCTCGTGGATTTCCAGAAGAAGAGAATCTCCAAGTGGACTTCATGATTGATGTGGCCACCAAGATTATGCACAGTATCCAACCAAGCACAAGAGACTACCAGATGAAACACATCGCAGAAGGTGCACGCAAGACATTTTGCGTGTGCAAGAAGAACAAAGGTACGAAAAAAAATAGTACTTGCTTGTATCATTAACTATCATGAATAACAAATGAGTATCACACGTTAAAAATGAAAGGTTCATTAAAATGTGAGTTGAAATCAACAAATATTATATATGAATGAATATTTTTAAGGTGAGGAGACCATGATTGAGTGTTCTGCCCGTGAAGCTTGTGGTAAGGGTTGGAGGTTCCACCTTGACTGTTTAAGAATAGACTCGAATGACCCAGCTGTCATTGGCCAGGAGGAATGGTGGTGCTCACCTGAGTGTAAGCAACACTCAACGTTTTGTTTTTGCCAAACAAAACGAGAAACATCACCCACACTCTTGTGTAGCAACCCCAAGATGCACCGGCTACAAATGCTACCATGAAGATTGTATTTCCACGTATAGTCCCACTTTGCCAAGTTAGTATTTTTATCAAAAAACAAGCTTAATTTAGAGATCAATAACATTTACAATAAATTAAACTGTTAAAACACACATAAATTTGCATAATCTCATGATAACCATTTGCATCAAATCTATAGTTTATATCAGCATGTTACATACACGCTTATTGTGAATGGGCACGGTGCTTTCTTCATAAGATAACCAACCGTTGCCTGTGTAATGTTTTTTATATGCGATCTTCTTGGTATACATTGTAATACTCATATTATCTTTTTGGCAAAATGTAACTTTATTACAGAACCAGGAAGCAGGTGTTTTTGCATGCCGCAATGTGCAAAGCACTGTGCACACTCAACAAACAACCGAGTTGACGCCATTCAGGAATATTCACAGTATGCCACCTGGCTAGACCTTATCATTCTCTGCCATCAAGACACTGAGCGTGAAAATGACTGGCCATTCCTGATGAATATCTGGAACATTGCCCAGATTGGCTTCCTCAACAACAACTACCTGACACTTGCCCACCGGATGATGGCAGGTAAAATTTTCCTATTTCTAACCAAATTACAATGCATATTGTGCTCTAAAATGATAAGAAATGCCTTACATTAAAAAACCCTACACTTCCAAACACCCAAAACAAATAAACAGACCCAAATTAAAACAGGCGACCAATTTTTTTAAAAAAATTTGTTATGTTATCAGGAGTAAATGGCTGGCTGCCACCCCGTCTTATGCACGACATGTTGTGGAATAGGACGGCAAATATCACAGGTGGAAAAGGGAAAAACGTTTCCCTGGACTATGTGATGGAGAAAGAGAATCATGGATTTCAAGGTGAGTGAGAATGATTCGTCGTCTTCTGTTGCCTTTATTATCCGAAATAAGTACAGAAAAAAAATGGTTTTCAAAGAAGTAAAGAAAAATACAAGGCCCAAAAAGGACAATATTTAATAAATTGGAAAATTCACTCAAATTTTAAAATCCAAGGTTTTCGTTACACAGGAGGGATGCGGGCATTTCACGGGGATACTCCACAGAGCAGCTGGTTCGAATTTCTCAGATAAATGGTTCCTTCAGCCACGGTATAAGCGCACTCTTCCAGGTGTGAACAGCGCCCGCCCCGTGTAGGCCAAAGAGATGTATGCAAAAGCGAAATATAAGAGTACATCAAGCGATTATACACCTACAAAAACGCAAAACTGTTCACCTGTACTAAGATACATGTCGTGGATACCGGGATAGGTGACGATTTCAAATGCACTATGGCCTTGTGCCACAACCTAAGGATGAGAACAAGAAGCAGTCAAACTAGAAGAACTTGGACAACGATTCCGACTGATGGCCCAGAAACTGGATCTTGGTCGAAATGGTGTCCAAGTAAGCTAGTAAGTGCAGTGATCTTGAGGCTCATGTGGTGGTGACGCCAGAGCGGCCTACTGCAAACCAGAACGATATAAGAAAGGGCGCGCAAGCATGGTCCTTTTGAATTGTGTGATAATAAGGTCATAATTGGAAGGCATCATTGTATGTGATACTATTTCAGTCAACTTGACGGAACACCTACACGGCACATGTCGTCTTCAAAGTATCCTTTTTTTGGTGGAGGTTTGTACGGGGCTTTCTGTCGTAGGGCCAAACCTGTGATCTTCTGTAATCTGAAATCTTCGGGTTCGGGATGATGGCCGTGGCCAGAACCGGGGAAAGAAAAAATAATGTGCCCCCATTTCCCTTAACCATGTAGTATTGTATACCGTCCTGTGAAGAAAATAGTATCTTACCCACCCTTTAGCACAAAAATGCCCTGACGCATGACCATGTAGGTGGAAATAGTAGACATCAAGGGCGTGAAAGGTATTATTCACCAACAAATATAGGAATATTTTCATGGGTAATAATGTTAAAATATGGCCAATATCCAGTCGTGATTCGTTATGACGTCTCGTGTACGCCTAAGGTCAGAAATACCATTCAAACAAAAATAAATGAGCCTGTGCACAAGTGATCGATTTTATATAATAAACAGTTTTAATGATCTTTAATTGATTTTGGTCAAGAATTTGGTATGTCAAAAACAAAAATTACATATACACAATTACGTTAAGATTAATTATGGTTTACTAGGTCCTGTGTTGAAAGCAGTTCAGTTCAACGCTGATATGTCCTCACAGCGAAAGACTCCAAAATGAGCAGCGACACGTTCATGACTAAAATCCTCAGTATTATATTCCAAGGGATTCTTATCGTCCTGAAGGTAATTTGTCCAGCAGTTCAAGAGACGGGGCTTTCCCTCGACGGACAATGCTTCCACAATATTAAATATCCAGGTAATATACCACCGCATCAGCTGTCGCTTATGTCCTCATATAGGCACACAACAACTGAAATCCCTTTTTGATTCCAAAACTGAAGCTCTTTGATAAAAGACGACAGCAGAACAAGACAATTTAGCTATCAAGCCGGCGGCATCCAAAAAATATTAAATCCGGCACTAGATGTAGAACTCAAAATCTACCATTATTGTAGAGAAAAATAGTGCTAATTATACTGATAGCGCCAGAGCTCTAGTTCAGCTCCTCTGTTTCAATGATGGGACTCAGTCCTCAGTCACAACTTCACATTTTCTTCACACACTAGCTAGATTTTCCCTTTCTACACAATAATCATTAATCATCTCATGCATAAAACATGACCTTGCACATCAAATCGATTTCACAAATCTAAATTACATCACTTCATAATATTAACTTTGGGGGACATTCCCGAGCTTGCAAATGTTTGATCTTTTAAAGCATAAACAAGCTGAGCAGTTAATCTACGTTAGCATTTGGGGAATCCCCCCACTTCCATATTGTGCAATCTAAACAGGTGCAATTAGCAAAACAACTAGGGGTATGTCCCCTTCTCTTTTTAATAGAAAAAAACTTTCCTGTGAGAAATCTTTTCTCAAAAAAATTGAGGGAAAAATAATATTTTATCAAAATTTGAGGGGTAGATATAGAAATCCTTCCCCTTAAAAGAAAATTTGAATGGAAATGAAAATTTTCCAAAATCTGGCTTTATACCTTGAACCGTTTTGTGGTTAATTTTAACATTACAGTTACACAGTGCAAATTTACACTTTTTATTATAATGTTCTTGCATTGCTTGCCTTCAGTCAAGCGTACATAAAATTGGAATACTAAATTTCTGAACGAAATTTAGGCAGCTCTGGACAAGCATCTGCCAAGACATTATCTTTCCCTTTGATGTCTTATGTCCAGATTGTATTTATTGAGAGTTAAACTCCACCTGACAAGTCTTGATTTCTGTTTTTGGTTCATCTGTGGAATGAAAGTCAACGGATTGTGATCCGGGTACACTAGAACTGGGTGCACTGTTGTACTCAAGTACACTCAAAATTTGCAATGACAGTAGCATGCAGACATTCTTTCTAATTGTTGAGTAGTTTTTCTGATGTGTTTGTCAACTTCTGGAGTAAAACATTACAGGATGATTACATCATTTTCATCGCTTGCATGCAGAACCACCCCATGTCTATGAAAGTCTTGCGCAATCAAAACTGGCGCATTCATCAAAAGATTGATTTTCCAAACACTTTTTGGCATTGCTCTGGCCACACAAATTTTGCATTTTTCTTCAGAAGGTTGGTCAGGGACACAGCAATTTCTGAGAAATTTGGACAGTATTTTCTTGTAATACCCGGACCATCCTAAGAATCTCATGAGATCTCTTTTGTTTGGGTGTGGGGAATTTCTCAATGCTTCATACTTTTTGCGTATTCGCCTCTAATTGCCCTGGTCATACAACATAGCCGCCTAAGTATGTGACATTGGCATGGCAATTCACTTTTCACCAGATTCACAGTTAAAACCTGCCTGAGATAATTTCTCAAATAGTGATGGAGCTTGTCTCCATGGGTTCTCCATGTTGCATGTACAACAAGGAAGAATCATCGGGGACATAGGCTTCACATTTTCTATGTTGCAACTACTCGGTCAATAATCTCGGAAATGTTGCGGCAGAATTTTTGAGACCAAAGCCATTCTTTTGTATTGATTTATAGGCCATCGGGGCGTTACAAAAAGGTGTGAAATTTCTTTGGCAGGTCAGTGAGGGAACTGCCAATACCCCTTCAAACAATCCAAATTTGCTAACAAATTGGCATCCAACTATATCTATGCAATCATCAATCCGTGGGTCGGTATGAGTCGGTTTTGGAACAGCGGTTGACTTTACGAAAATCTGCGACAAAACGAAAGTGAACCATAAGGTTTGGGAACCAGAATACATGGGGAAATCCCTTCCCTATGCTTTGCTCTACTAATCCATTGTCTAACATGTATTTAACTCATTCCTGATATGGTGCAACTTGATTGGATTTTCACCTATTATAGGATGTTGCTTTTTACAGGCTCGGAGTCCCCTACGTCAATGTCATAGGTTATGACATGTGTCTCACTAGGTACATCAGGAAAGGAAATATGTTTTTCCCCACTCATGAATTAATTAACTATTTCAATTCACCCTGTTGACTTTGTGGGAGATGGCTTCCTAATTCTTGTTCTAAAATGCAAGTAGTCAGAATTTTGCAATTGGACACCATAACATTTCTGTGTTTACAGTGCATGTTTTTTAAAAATTCTTAACTCGTGACGTTCACCCATTTGTACACACGTCAACTCTAGATGACATTACACATGCAGGGCTTTATGTCATCATTCTTAATTTACTCTTTGAGCATATTAGTGACCAAATTGTCGACTTTGAAGTCGACTACATGGTGTTTTGAATCACAGAGTCAAGGTCTCCCCCACTTTGTTCTCAATCTCATATGGGTCCAGATACTTGGCTTGCAAAGATGCCTTTATTGAAAAAAAGTGCAAGAACTTTGTCACCCGGCCTGAATACTCTGCCGCCTGGCACATTTGTCATACAATGTTTTCATTTTTGCCCTGGCTCTGTTTGAGATTGTGTTTGGCAATTTCTGTGGCGCTTTGGAAGCCTGTGTATGAATTGAGACACATAGTCTAGCAAATTCACACAGGATTTTCACACCACCACTTTTCTTTCAGAAGTTTCAATGGTCCCCTACTTTGTGACCAAAACACCAATTTCAAATGGACTAAATCCTAATGACTCTTGTACAGCCTCCCTTGGAGCAAATAACAGGAGATGGAACTCCCTAATCCCATATTCCCTCTCAAATCAAAACAAGAGGTTTTGATCATTGTTTTCAATGTTTGGTGAGTACCTTTCTTAGGGCCCACTGGGATTCGGGTGGTATGCTGAAAACTGTACTGGGAAATTCCCAACGGTCAATAAACTGGTTGGAACAAACCTGACATGAAATTTGATCTTGAATCAGACTTCTATGAATTGATTTTGGAAGGCCCACTAAGGTGAAAAAAAATGTTAGAGATTCACTATATTCTCGCTGCCCTAATGATTTCTCAAGGGTATTCAGCCTAAGGGAATCTTGTGGAAGGCACACACATGATGGTCAGTTAAATACTGATTTTCCTGACTTGGTCTTTTGGAAGTGGCTCTACGCAATCTATTAACACACTACTAAACGGCTCATCAAATTGCTGGGTATTGGTTGCAAGGGAGCAGTTAGGAATTTTCTTTGATTTGATTGGCTTTGCCCACCATTGACATTGTGTGACAAGTCTTACAATACTCAGACACATCTTTCTGAGTGTTGGCCCCCAAAAAATGAACTCTAATCTGTCATGGTTTTTCTCACACTAAGTGTCCTGCCATGGGGACTATCAATGGGCTATGTGCCTATAACTTCCCTATGGTATACCTTTGGGACTACAATTTGATGCACGAACTTCCATTACTCATCTACAAGTGCATCAGGTGGCCGCCCTTTCTCATGAGGAGCAACCATTTTGTTGTAGAAACATAAGGAATTGCTCGGCTTCCTGTTGCGAAATCCCTCTCACAATCATTTCTAAGTGCGGGGTAGTTGTGCTGCTCATTACCAGCTTGTCATGGCTTGACAAGGTCTCCTTTACAGTCACTAACTCTCTCATGCTCAGTGGCTGGATTTTCAGTGTTTACCAGCCTTGTCAACCTTGTTGTGCTCAGGGGCTGGATTTTCACTGCTTGGGAATTTAGTCTCCCCTGAAGAGGGAAGTGACCTCCAAATTCCTTCTAATTTGAGAGAAAAGAGGAAAAGTATCCTCTAAATTGGGGGACCAAGTCATCCTCGACGCTCTTTCATATCTGTGTGAGTATTTTGACTCATCACCTGCTCACTGTTTTATGTGAGGCTTTTCTGGGTTCATTGACCTAGTTACTGACACATGCTGGGACAAATTTCGGTTTCCCAATCAAATTTAGCCACTGTAAAGCCGGCACATGGGAAAACTATGTGATCTGGGAGTACTTTTCCCCTGCCAAATCATTCCCTAACAACATGGAAACCCCTTTAACTGGGATAGACGTTCTTGTCTAAACACCAATTGTGACAGTCCAGAAACCAAGTCTGACTGATTTCAAATTCATTTTGTGAAGAGGGGACACTAATACAATCCAATACCTAATCCCCTGATCAATGCACTAGTTCCTGTGGAATCTTAATATCAAATGGAAGTGCATCTTCCAATATCATAGATTGTGCGCAGCACGTGTCCAGTATGATTCTAATGGGTTTTGGGATCTAAAACTATCACCTTGAAAGTGACACAAATCCTCCAAAACAAAAGGCTTAAAGTCAGCCCTTACTTTTTCTGTGTCAATTCCTTTTGGGGATTTCTGGTTTCTGAACAGAAGAATGAACTTTTGGGGGACTCAATAAGTAACTGCACAACACCTATTGGTTGACTCACTTTAGGCTCTCTCATTTGGGGGGATAGCATGTTCTCCCAACAACTGAACTTTGTATGTCCTGGATTTTTACCAGTGTGATGGCCCTGTGAACTTGATTTTGGGTCCCATCCCATGCTTTTAATTAGCACCAATTACCGTCTTACTCCCTTGTCAGGGACACCTGACTGGGACTTTCCCTCCTGAGTGCTACCATTTGTTAGAACCCGACTTCCGACCTTTTGTTTGTACTTGTTGTGTAACCTAGTAATTTGGCTAGGCCCTACTAGTATGACTTAATGTGTGTGTAAATGCATAATGTCGCCTTTTACGGCTGCCTTCACGCAAAATGGCCAATTTTGTTTTCATCCAGATGTGTTTTGATATCGGGATGTAGACACTGTTTGAACTATTCAACTAACATAAACTCCATAAGGTTGACCAAAATTTTTGCCCGACTTATTTTGAGAGAGCCAGCGATCAAAATTTGTTCCTTTACACGGGGCAAAATCAACATGGGTCTGGTCATCCTTTTTCTGACAAGACCTGATTTTGTCTCAATATGCTTCTGGCACCAATTCATATGCTTTGAGCCACTGCCTGCTTAACCGGTCATAATCACTAAATCTGTTCATAATGACATGGCCGACTATATTATCGGGCTTTACCAATGAACACTGGACTGTAGTAACAAGGTCAAAGACTCCTTGGGCCATTTCCAAAAACTATTGGCAATTTTCTCAAAAGTGTAAGAAGTATTTGGTCTAACTTCTGTTCCTGAAAATTTTGGAACAGGCGAATATTTTTCGAGAATCAAAACCAGAGGCTTGGTAGAGTCTGATGGCTAGCCTGTTGTTCAATTTTCTAACTCTAACTGAGCTTCAAGCTCTTTTTTGTTTCATATCATTTTGCAACTTTTCCTTTTCCAATTCCTTTTCTTTTTCATTTGCAATGTTTCCAGCGCTGGGGTGGCTGAGGTCAGGGAGATTTGGGCCTGTTCCAATGCGTTTTCCGGCGCATCGGGCAATTGTTCTTTGGCGTAATGCAAGTTCTGTTTTTCTTTTTGTTCAAGCTCCATCTTGTCAAAGCTATTTCGATTACCTTTTGAATTTCAAGTTATTTTAACTTGTATGTATTCACTTTTGCCATGTTCCAGAAAGAAAGAATTGCATTCTCTCTTATCCAAATATGATTATCCCAAACATCTTCCTGGACAAAAACTTTTCAATCAAGTTATTTTGGATACTTGGCTTTCTCATTAGCATGTTTTGCCTCAAGTACTAAATTGCTTGGCTCGTTTCATTAACTCAGGCTTGGCTTCTCAGCTCATCAAAACTCCTCTCCCAAGTTATTTGCCATATGAACACTTCTGGTCAAACTACATTGTTATGTACTATACACAAAAATATACTAACTTGAATCAAACCTCAAGGTAGTACATTTGTGTTAATTACACACAAAATTTTTTGATGCCCCCAAAAAATGTGCACACAATGTTACAAGAATTAAGCACAACTTTTTAGGTGTTGTAAATTTTGAACATAAGGCTTCTGCAAATTTATTCAATTCAATTTCAAGGGACGAGCCCCCAATTATGTTTGACGTCTCGTTTACGCATAGGGTCCAGAAAATAACCTTTCAAACACAAATAAAAGGCCTTGTCAAAAGTGATCTGACTTTTATATATCAATAAACAGTTTTTTTAATGCTTTACTTGATTTGGTTCAAGAATTTTGTGGATGCCAAATACCAAAAATACATATACCACAATTAGTAAGAGTAATTAGGGTTTGTATAGTGTCCCGTATTGAAAGCGTTGCAGTTCAAACGATGATATGTCCTCCAGGCGAAGACTCCAAAATGACCAGCGCACAAGTTCATACAAAAAACTCCTCAGGTCTGATATTCCAAGCGGATCTTTCAGTCCTGAAGGTAATCGTGTCCAGCAGTTCAAGACGACGGGGCTTTTCCCTCGCCACAAATGTTCCACAATAATAAAATCAAGGTAATATACCCCATCAGTCTGTCGCTATTGTCCTCATATAGGACCACAAACTGGAATCCTTTTTGATCAAAACTGAATGAGCTATTTGGCTTAACAGACGACAGCAGACAATTTAGCTATCAAGCTCCGGCGGCCTCCAAAAAAATATTAAATGCTGCTTGGCACTCGATGTTAGACTCAAATCTACCATTATGTAGAGAAAAACTAGTTATAATTATTGCTGTATAGCTCCAGAGATCTAGGTCAGCTCCTATGATGTAACATGCTGGCCGCAGTCCTTCAGTCACAACTGCTATTTATCTTCAACAGCTAGATTTCCCTTTCTAACAATAACATTACATCACTCATGCATAAACATGAACCTGCCACCATCAAATCAGATTTCACAATCTAAATACCATCACTTCATATAATAATAAACTTTGTGGGGGAATTCCCAGATCTTGCAAATTGTTTTGACTTTTAAAGCATAAACAAGCTGAGTCAGATACTAAGTTTAGCATTCTTGGGAATCCCCCACTTCCCCTATTGTGCAATCTTAACAGGTGCCACTTAGCAAAAACAAACTAGGGGTATCCCCTTTCTATCTTTTATAGTAAACAAAATTACTTTTCCTGTGAGAAATCTTTTATCAAATAAAGTGGAAAATAATATTGTAATCAAAAATTTTGAGGGTGGAATTATAACAACTGATATCACAAAAAAATGTCTATAACTAGCTTTCTTTATGGTCTAGCCAGAACGTGGAACTACATTGGTTGCACAGCCAACCATTGTCCACTGAAATGAAGTGTCAGTAAATTTAAAGCAATCAAAGTAGTTATGACTGTGATAACACTGGAAATATGTTCCAGCAGGGTGTAACATTAGGGTCCAAAGTGATCCTACATAACCTTGATTCCCACATGTGAGATCACATTGACAAACTTTAACCAAGACGCTTGGTCCAAAGTCTATTGAAAACCACCAAAAGTATGCTGATACAATGAATGAACCCACTCTGGGTTAACACTTATATTAACCAATTTTTACCACCAGTATTGCAAAAGATGGTGCTCGTTCATAATTCCAAAACTGAATGAGTGGTATTATCAAAGGGGGTCTAACTTTAGACCCAGGTTTAAATCAAGGTTAGTCCTACATGAGTGGACCTTTTTTCCTTTCAACATACTCTGAAGGTGTGCCGTAATGGGTAAGAAAATTCCACATGGATGGGCTGTTCCTGCCCATCCATGTGGAATTTTCTCACCGGTTATTTTAAACTTTCATAGTATGTTGAAATGGAAAAAGGTCCATTCATGTAGGACTAACCTTGATTTAAACCTGGGTCTAAAGTTAGACTCCCTTTAAGAATACCATATACCAGCAAATTAGCCAATTAGTTCAGCAGGAACAATTATCTATGGAATTAAAACACCAGCTTAAAAGTGCGTGTTCCGATCGTCTTTGGGACCCCCTGATTTAACCGAAAGTAGTATCGATTTTGATATCAGATGAAAGGCCGCATTTTTCTCGTCATCCTGAAATTTGAGCCCTAAAATCCATTTCATTGCCAAGATATAAAAAACATCAATATTAGCACGGTTTTGAATAGGGCTTAGCAATGCGCATTATTGCTTCTACCATAAAAAACGCAAGTTTGTTTCCCACGGTATTTGATGGGGTGTATGTGAAAATGCCAAGGTTCTCATATCACGTAGAGAACACAATAGACATAAATCGGAACAAGCACCTTTAAATGATATTTGCACTCACATGGGGCATAGAACATCACCATAACAGAGGATTCGGCTGCGATGAAGTCGTCAAAGTCGCTGTCGTGAAGCTGCTTGATGTTCTCGCCTCCGTCCAGCGAAAGCCAGAAGTCGTCTTCTTTTTTGACCTCCAAAGGAGGTAGTTCAATGCCAGCCTTCTCTGACATGAATCTCACAAAATCATTTTCCTGTTGGATGTGGAAAATATAATGGCATCATTACTGATGTTGGTATGGTCAATCAGGGATTCAAATATGTTAGAGTTATTCATCACAAATCAACAATGATGCATCCATGCGTCTGCATATTTTTATCCCACAAGGCCACCTGAGCGGGATAGAAATACGCGGACGCATCGGATGCAGAGTTGTTTGATTTGTGATTAACCACTCTGTAACATGTTGAATCCCTTTCAACAACGAAAATCCCTGTGAAAACGTATTAATATCGTATATATAGGAAAATAAAAGTTCTCACTTTAAAACACTAAAATGTTCCCAGTTCAACAGAAATCTTTCCTATAGTAATAATTTAGCAAAATATAGCAAAACGGCAGTTTCAGTCAGTACTAAGGTCACCATGTAGACGCGTTTGAACCCCGGTTTCTTATCACACGCCGTTGCAAGATTTTGCCAAATGCACGCGGCATTTAGCGGAAATTTTCGATAAAATGGTCGTTTTCTTTGTTTTGAACCAAATATACTCGGCTGCATGTTGGTTGGACCAGAAGTGATGGCCAATATGTAATGTGTAGAAGGTTGGCTATAATCTAATATCAAATTTGATTATCTTTAATCAAATTTAAAATGAAATTAACGTTTAAATGAAAATCCATGTATTTCAAGAAATATTCCGACAGCTATTTTCTAACCGTGGTCTTAACTTTCTCCCAAAGTTTTTGAATGTTACGAGCATGTATTTTTAAAATATAGACGTTGGTGCTTCTATCGTGCGATTTTCTTTTTTGTGGGCCATTTTTCTTGGCATGAATGAAACCACGGTTCAAAAGTAGGCAAGATTCACCAAAATTTGACGGTATTCATGCTTTCCCCCTAAGTAACACGAAACAACAAATGAACAAAACGGCGCGCACGCCTTGTGCATTACGTGCGTAGGACCAGCGATTATTTTACTTTACGCAGCACACGCTTTAGAGTGCCATTAATAAAACAGTCGTCACGCTTAAAGCAACGATTAGCTTAATTTTGAGTTTTTTGTTGTTAAACAAAAACCACAATATTCCGTGATTTCACAGTGGTCTTAGTTTATTCATCAAGTTCTTAAAATGAAACCTTTTTTCCGAAAGGTGAAACATAAACCTGTCTTTGCTGGTGTATTTTTAAATATGTGGAATCGGTTTGATGTGGGTGATTTGATTTTATTTAGGTGTTAGTGCCGCAAAAATATAGTAAAAAGTGGTTCGACAAAACGATCGAAAAAAAACATGTTTTTCAGTAAATTTTAATATAAATTTGATATCATACACTAGTTTCATATATTTCAAGAATATTTGTCATGAATTTATTTCATATATGACCATTTTCACCATAAAAATTGGATTACTGTTTGCACCGCTATTCGCCATACTTGGGGGTCACGGCAAGTTGTGAGCTGGGGTGTGCACAAAAAGGACAACTGAGCGTGACAGCCGTGCTCACTGGTTTTGGTTTGTTTGTTGATTTGCAGTTTGTACCTGTTGTCCTTGCGCGTACTCCGAATTATAAACGTGACGAACAGCACGTTGACTTAAGAGTACCACGTAACGCACTTCCTGTGAAACTTCCGCAGGGCCGTGAAGCCGCTTATAATTTGCATATTCAACTGTGTGGGTTAATAACAAATCAACAACGGTACGCTCCTGTACAAGGAGATACGGTGAGTTGTTGAATACATCATGGCAGTCTGGTCTGCAATCAAAACTGACAAATTTACTTTGTTAGAGAATAATACTGCATTTCAGTGGCATATGCACTAGCTATTTGAGGCTTAATTCCTTTTGTCAAGAGCACAATCAGAAAAAAATCCAGGCACTATTTCTTTAAATTTTAAACTTTGCTATCTCAGCACAGGATTTTTTAACATGAAATAGCAGTTGAAACTACCAACCTTTGTCAGCAGTGACAAGGTGGTGGTTAACATATTGGATGTGTGACCAGTACTATTCTTACCTTGTATCCCTTTTCATGCTTTTTTATTCCGACAATTTAATTTTTTTCAGAACCGGAGTAAAAATAAATCATCTCACCTCTCTGCCAGACATATAATCTTGGGGATCTTTTCCATAATTGAAATATTTGATGGTTGGGTAGCCGTTGACGCCAAATTCAGAGCATATATCTTTATCTATTGTGCAATCTACTGCTGCAAATGACATCTGGAAAAAGATAAGACAAATTTGTCATCAAAATGTGTTTTCCATATTCTTATTTTAGTCAATATTGTAAATAAAATACCCAACCATGTTCTTGTGTATAATTAGTTAGCAAACTATACATAGTCTATGTGTGTAGTGCATGTACACCCAGCCAGCACACTAAATAACTAGGATGCTTATTTCCTCTGGGGGGTCCAATCACCAGGATGGAATTGGGACAGCCAGGGGTAATCACCCGACTATTTTTGAAACCGACTATGATATGATATGCATGTACAGATTTGACTCTCTGTACATGTAAAGTGTCATGTTTCAATTGTTTCAACTGTTGAAAACTCAATAATATCCCAGCAAGCAAAGGGCCCCTCCAGGTTTTGAATCATGGACCCTCTGGACCAGAGGCTAGGCTGATGTATTCCTCATAATACAACACAATACAGCAGGATTTATAATGCGCCTAATTACCAAAGGCAGTGAAAAAAAAAAAGAAATGAAGAAGAAACCACACAGGTAGGAATCTGGAAATATATGGGTCTTGAGAAGTTTCTTGAAAGAACTAAGACTGACAGCCTGTCTGATGTACAATGGCAGGCTATTCCACAAACAAGGGGCAATGGTAGAGAAAGCCTGATCACTATAATGGTAGCAGGATATAAAACATTGCTTTATTTGCCACTTTGGACAAAATATGACTATCATTTAATACTATTTTAACATTGCAAGCCCTTGCAGGACATAA
>JAMKCH010019441.1:0-70359 GCA_023653785.1 Ophioderma brevispina | reverse complement strand
TCATAGCGATATTGTACTCGTACTCATAGTTATTTATAACTTTGAAAAGGCAAGATGAGTTTGGAAGGTTGAGTTTTTCAATCAATGGTCAGTACACTGTAAAAAAAAAATACTGTAAATTTTAGAGTAAAATCCTGGCAGCAATTCTGCCAACAAATTACCGTAAAATTTACAGTATACTGTAAAAATTAATTTAATCAAAACGCTTAAAAACATAATATATTTGGTGAGTTATTACAGAGATCGTGAATGTGTGGAGAATAAAAAAGCACTGACGAACACCTTAACTTAGTAGGCCTATCCACAATTTTTTACATTGTATATACTGTAAAATTTACAGTTTGTTGTAAAATGTATTACATCAAACTGTAAAATATACAGTAAATTTGAATGAAAACCTGTGAAAGCTATATTTTTATGGGGTTTTGTTGGCAGAATTGCTGCCAGGATTTTCCTGTAAAGTTTACAGTATTTTTCCCTGTATATTTTAGTACTTAATGGTATAATTGAAAAAATCAAAGTAGTGTATAATGATGTTGTTACTCATTAAATTTCGAATAAAGTCTTCACTTTTAGATTTTGTCATTATAGGCCTGGAAATTGGACATACAATTTACAGTATTTTCCTGTATTTCCAAATTACAGCCAAATACTGTAAGTTTTTACGGGGTTTTTTACAGTAGGCCTATTTTCCTGTAAATTGCACTGTAATTTTTTTACAGTGTAGTCATCCTAAACTTCCTTAACTTTAAACATCTATACATGTAATCAAATCGTTTACCTTCACAGCCCCTCAGAACAATACTCGTGATCTTGCCAAATAGGACTTTTAGTTTTTAACAGATTTTTCCTTGCCTTCTTTTTATATTTTATTTCCGTTTTTCGCTTTCTTGCTCTTATTTCGTTCTTTTCACATGGTGTACAAAAGAAATCAGTAAAGAAACAAAAATTCTTCAATGTAACGTTTTAAAAGGTTCTGTTGGATTTTGTCTGGTATAGGGAAAAACGGAAGAAGAATGGACCGTGATCACTATGTTACGGTGGAATCACCCCTTCTGAAGGCTAAAAATAAAAACTTAAAATTAAAACTGAAGAAAAATTACCTTTCTATTGCTTTTTGTTTGACAACAAGCGGAGCTTCCGTTCAAAAGTTATGGCTGAAAATGTAACTTCGCAATTTGAAAGTGTTTGGATTTTCACAAAAAATTGTCGAAATCTGAGATCAAAATCTCATTTACTTTTTGAGATATGAGTTTTAAAGTGAAAAAAAAAACAATAGAAAGGTTAATTTTTTGCTTCAATTTTAATTTGCAGATTTTATTTTTAGGCCTCAGAAGGGTAATTTCACCAAATGCAGTTTCCATCTTTCTTTTGATTATTTCCCTTTTGACTATTTCCCGTTATAATCATCAAACAAATTAACGAATGCACCCTTTTAACATTTTGGAGAGTATATACACCGACTAAAAATAGGGTTAACATTTGACCATTTTTATGGTCGAAAAAGTGTGGAATATCTCATTTCAGGTCTGTAGCTGTATCTGTCATGCCCTGTTTAGACAGGTATCCGCAGATATTTGTAACGAAATTGGGAATTAAGAGACTTGTAACATACGGTGAAATTGTGCGGTGACAATTTTAGTTGATTTAACAATCAAAATTTTCTGCTCTTGTGCACGAAATTATAGTCCAAAATTATTATCCTTTTGAAGGGAGTGGTTAATAGCAGTATATCACGGCGTAAAAGAAGTTTAAGTGAAGATTTTGTTGAAAAATGACCGTCATCATGATATACGGCATTCAGCCTTAACGGCGAATGGATATTACGCAAGCCTATTTTGTTTACGCACAGCGCGGACGCAATTTCCATTTTGGTCATGAAATTGCGACCTGAACGCGCGTCCGCATAGTGCTCGAAACTTTACGCGGTTTAGCGTTGCATTAATGATCGAACTTACTCAGAAAATCTCTCTTCTCAATTTTAATTAAGTTCCTATTTGAAAACACGTGTAGAATTTTTTCCCCAAAGCGGATTTTTGCGGATTTTGGATATGTTATAGAATATTAAATTCTGCGTCCGACAGTATCAAAAACGTAGACGGGACGATTAATTCCAGGTTAAAACCTCTCACGCCTGGCCTATAATACGAACGTACACATACGTTGAGAAATACAAGTAAGAGTCTGTGCACTCTCATGCATAACATCAACAGTCGTAGCTAGTCGTATTGACCACAGCGAAAGAACCGATAAAAGTACTGATAACACGGGTATCGAGGCTAGAGGGAAATAGGCGCCTATTTCCCTCTAAGGAAAATAGGCGTCTATTTCCCTGTGATCTCTCTTTCGCTCTCTTTCTCGCAAATATTAAATTATTTGTAGCCATGTGACATGAATATATTCATGAGGGATATAATTTGTTTAATATGTATACTGAATTAAAAAGATTGGTTAAAACTACAGTTTTTTACAAGTTTTGAAGGAATAAAATGGTTCGAACATACGAACGGCAGAGATGGGCTTTGTGCGTGATCACCGCACGTGTAGAAAAAAACTAACGCGCGCGAAACTGGAAATTACGCGAGGAGCGCAGTGCACGCAGTCTCGAGAAAAGTTACTATACCGGTCAAAAAATTACTACACCAGACAACAAATGCCATGATTGGGTTGCACTAAGCGTGCTTCCTCAGACACTGCACCATGGACCTATCGAATTGTGCATCAACTTGATGGACATAATGAACACATTATATCGGGTGCAAAACACTATTCTGTTCCAGCTATTTTGGTAATTTGAAATTCAACCTGTTCTTTTTATGCCTGCTAACCCCAAAATGACCAATGACCCGAAATCAGTGAAATTCAATAGACATTGGCCATAGCAAACCTTATCAATTTTAGGCCTATTAACATAACAGTATGACTATCTAAAAAGAAATTCTAAACGAGTTGGCCAAAATTCCCAGCTAAATTGTGTTTATATTGTTTACAATTTTTTGAATGATATGTGTGTTTCCATCAATGTGAAAATTAATGTATATCCTCCTCTTTTTACACTTTGCATGTTCGTATATTCGACATGTTAAATATTGATCAATGCTTAATTCATGTTAAGGACAGTGTTAATCCTAAGTTTCTGGGTGTTTGTTTTGGCTTATAACTTTGCAATATTTGACTATGATATGCAAAAGTATACATTTCTAGAAAGCAAATTAGACGATGAATCCGATTATGGCATCAGATAAAAGTGAAACTTGCCACATTTTGAGAAAAATACAAAAAAAGCGAGATTTTGCCCCAAATTTTTCAAACAGCGTAACAAAAACAAATTGAATTTTCATGATTTCCATATTATTTTTAATAAACAGGACAAAATTGTCTAAGAATGGTTTTCTCATTTTTTTAAAAATTGAACCTAGTTTTAAAAAAATTAAGAAAAATGTATGATTTTACTTTTCTTTCCCAAAATTAGAGTACATATTAAAGAATATCTTTAATTAGAAATTGAAAAATAAAAAAAAATTAGAAAACCGTTCCTAGAGTAGACTGATTGCTATCGTATTAAAGTTAAACCTTACCTTTTACTTCAGTATTTTGGGGGTTATCTTCAGTGAAATTTGCCAAAATTGCACATTGAGAAAATCTGTGTTTTAGTAATAAGGGACTTTTATGCCATTTCAACCTAACCTTGACACCATCCTTAAATGTTGATCAATGTTTCTTAACTATATTAATTGTTGATAATTGCATAATAATATATTAAATCCAGCAAAATAAATTGTAGTATTTTGCATCTATAGTTTGAATTGGGATATTCTGTGGCAAGCTAAGTTAATTCTTCATCACAAACTATTTTTTGTCCACATACAAAATGTGCCAACAGGACCGTGATGTTTCAGATATTTTATATGGAATGGAAAAGAAAAAAAGAACAAGGATTTGATTGATATATTTTCTACAGTGATATTTTGTCAAAAGGAGTTGATAATATTACAAGTCTTTGGTTTTTTATTAATAAGATTGAATTCTTCAATTATCATGATAAATATGATATTTCTCTACATGTTTCGATGCATTTGCATGTTTGTTTCTCCAATCATCAAATATGGCTTCATCAACATCTTGGATTCATCACAAGAAAGTGACATTGTATAGACGGGCCTGAACACAGTCGAAAGATGCATACATCCATTCGCAACCTACCTACTGTCTTTTATTTAAAATGGTTACAAACACTTTTACATTTGAATTTGCAACATTCCTGTTAATATTTGGGTCAAACATGCTTTATGTAAATAAAGGAGTTTTTAGTTATTAACCGAGATCCCAGACTGTCCCTCTTAGGGATTCCAAGCTAAATCTGTACAAAGCAAATCAATAATATAGATTGCTAAATATGAAAAGCAGGGCAACGTCCGCTGCCATTTTGCACTGTTGGTTGCACCTGGCCAAATATTGTGAAGGAAATTATACTTCCTGTTCTCTATCCACCTTCACTTGCAGCAAACTTTCCTAGAGGCTTCAATACTGCCACACTTATGGGACATACTTATGAAAGTTGACCCAAAATTTTACTAACACTTACCCCTTCTTAAAAAGTTTATATCATGTCTTCCAACAGCTGGTGACCCGACATCATTTAAAAATCGCACAGTATCCACAATGTTCCAAGAGGCCCACTAATATGAGAATATATTCAAAACCTAGTGACTAGATGTGAAGTTTGATGCAAGGACCCAGTGTTGAGCTTGATGTGATGAATTTAAGACACAAAAAGAATTTACTGGGCGTTGTATGCCAGTGTTTCTGTGGGGGTGTAAAGTACCGAACATCGCAAAATGTTCTACCCTTTAACTTTGGAATTTTTAATTTTTAAGATACTTTTTAAATTTAGATTTGAAATATATTTGTAAGGGTAATGAAAATAGTCATACTAGAACTAGAGATAGTTACCTTAAATACCTAATTCAAATTTTTTTTGAAAATTTTTTGTTTCATGCAGTGAAGATTCATGTACAGTATAAAAGTGCATAGGATACCATGTATAATGAAAAACAAAATTCTGGATCGGAAATGTTATAAACAAAGTTGTGAGTTTCTATAAGGACTTCGTTGAGACAGGGGCATGCCTTAGGGCCAATGGTGGGTCCAGGGTCGAAGCCCCGTGGGGGTCCAGAGGGCGAAGCCCATGAAATTCGTGGGTTTTTATATGCTATCATGTTTCCGAGGGCTAATTCTTGCCATTGATTTGTAAACATTTACTTGTCGCACGCTGACATTGAACTTCACCGGCAAACTGGTCTGCAAGTGCCATGCATGGTCATTGATTGAATACTTTCAAGTGAACCTACGTGTCTCATCTTCAAGCGGACAAAATCAAAGATTGGGGAGGTCCCCAAACCAAACACCAAAGATTTTCACACAATGACCGAAAAAAGATAGGGCCCAAAGTTATTATTGTCATTATAATGTATATAGTTTCATAATCTAGCATATAAATCTCTCAACTCCAATTAAAGTTTTTATTTTGGTCATCACTCATCACAATGTACCCATGCGTGGCGGCACTGGAGGGTCTCTGACAATGACATGGGGTGGCAGCTAACAGGGAGTCCTTTCTTTAATTCACGGCTGGCAATTGTTTTTCAAAACTGGTAACAAAGGTCATAGCTTGTTGGAGATTATATAATACACCATAAATTTACGGTGGTAAGCTATTTTCAGTGTTTGACCTCAACTAATTTTATGTGTGTTTTAACGCACAACGACGCATGGTCTGTTCTGCACACAGTCATCATGCATGGATATTTGGTCATGACATGTCAGAGACCCTGTCCCATCGGGCATCCTATAACCTTCCCAGAACCATCTGTAGTGGATTTCAAAAGTTTCTGGGCCTCCTTTTACAAAACCAAAACAAGAGTCAATTGTGTATTATTTATGCCGAGGTATGAACCTATTCCACTTCGTTGTTGCAAATGGAACTAGGCAATTAAGTCAATATGTTGGTTTACCTTGAAACTCCCTAGCATTTGCAATAATGTGTTAGTGGTGTTCTCTAATAACAGTTGACTGTTGATCAAGCAAAATTATAGGCAAACGATTGTTAAATATACTGTTGAATGGGTGAAGGACAACAACAACATATGACTTATATTACAAAAGAACGTTAAGAAACTATACAGATAACAAGAAATTATAGACCAAGGCATAGAATGGGCTTTTTAAATGTGAAAGGTTGTGGTATATGTTACCATGTGGAATATTGCCAAATTTGCTACAAGACATAAACTCATCCATCCCAATTAAACATCAAAACAAATAATATTAGGGTGTATAGCAGATGCCCCACCAACAGAGAATGGGCGATTTTCTCAATGATGAGCTCTGCAGGTTGTGGGAGGATGTAATTGGTTGGCAAAATTGTGGCCAGACGTGTTGACAGCTATTAACCAGATTACTTATTTTACTATTATGGTACATTCCAAACAATGAAACTTGCAATATAAAGTTTAGCTACTTGAAAAGTTATTTTGTCCCCTAATTTTAATGTAAAAATATATAATTGTGCTTGATATTGACAACAGGGAGACAATTGTATTGAGGTACAGTATGAGGGATGTCAATTGACAATTGAATAATATGTACTTGAATTTAACTCCAAAACTTATGTTTTTCATCTTATTTACTGAATAAAACATTGCAAAGGGTAGCAAAAAAGGCAAGTAAATATGAATTACGTGAATAGTACAATGACACAATTTAATTCAAAGAAACGTAGAACCAAAAAGTGTTAGAACCACAAAGTACAAGATTAGTGACAATACTTGCTATGAAGGATTACATTACAAAAATAATAAGTAACTTGGTTCGGTTGATGCGAATATGAAGTGAAATCCGGCCACCCCCGATGACGGGACAAACCCGGCCTTTAAAACTTTGGTTGTAGACTACCACTCTACAAACGACACACTTAAAAGTACGATGTCAAAGATGCTTCAACTAAAAATAAAAAATTACCCACATTTTAGTAAAAGAACTCTTTCGTGATCACATTAAATGAGCGGGGTAAATTGGGGCGGCAACAAAAAATATTAAAAAAATACTCATTTTTTATAAAATGTTGATAAATAAAAAATCAAGAAATAAAGTCGGCATTTATATAAGGCCTTTCACAATGTATCCAAAGGCGCGTTACATTTATTCCGCTAGCTCTAGAATAATGTCAGCTGTCTACAAACATGCCCAAGGATTACTCATACCTTTGGGCGGCGCTTCAATGGGACATTTCCTAAAACAGTCCCCATTTTGCACCTGGGTGGAGATAGGCCAAGGGAGGTAAAGTGCCTTAGCCCCAAGTTGCACAACCACTGGCCTCAGTGGGCTCGACCAAGACCTTTGGATCTGTGAGGCAGGTCGTTGTATCCATGGACCACCTGTGCAACTTAATGATAATAATAATAATATTTATTATTATTGGTTACAGGATTTTATAATTATTTTAATTGTTTAATGTTGTATTTCTTGTGATACATTTAATGTAAACCAGACAAATTAAACCATTTTAACTTAAAAATTACGACAACAAAACAAAAAAAATTGTAAACCTAGACAAAAGCAAGTTCAGATAGTTTTTACACATAGCACTTCCAAACTAGCTATTATAAAAGATTGATACTGATTTAACCTGCTTGCTATTTCACACAGTGATTTAGTATGTGGGACAGGCATTCTCATTATGCAAAAAGTCAGAGTTGTTAGAAAGTTGAGGGTGCCACCCTTTGCAAATCTCTAAATCAGACTTAATTTAATTAAGTCACAACTGATTTGGATTTTTTATTGAGTTTTTCTTAATCGTGTTCGGTATATTTAGTCTCTGGATTTTTTTTAGTTCAACGTGGTTGCACCAGTCAAGTACATTTTAAACAATATTTATGCAGAATCTATTAATGTTATCGAGTAGTAAGATTAAAATTTTACTAAATTGATTTAAATTAGGTTTCAAAGTAAAACGAAGTAAAAGAATCTAGTTAAATTGTTAAGCAACAAAAAAGATGGGTACAGCGATAATATTATGGACTTCTAACATAAAGAAGTGGGTTCTTTTAAAACGTGTCAATTTTAAAGTATAAAACTGTGGAATATATTGTTTGTTTGAACCATACTCAATAAATCACCCCTAGGCAACCTGTTCAACATATTTAAGTAAATGTAACAAATATTTTTTTCTGATGTACATAAACAACCATAGTTCTCAGCTGGAGTTATCTTTATCCTTATCTTACGGTACTATTTCTGCTATTTGACAATTGCAACTTGCAACAGAGAAGATGGGAAGCTTGCTTGCATACCTTGTAGGGCCTATCACACTAGATTTAACTACATATTGGTTATGAAGCAGTAAAATAAAGAGGTGTTAAATAAACTTAAGCGTTAAAAGGGCTAGAGTTCAACTGTGTTTGTTGCCCAATAAGACAACATGTACGAAAAACATAAGTGATTACGTGCAAACATTTTATGACTTGGGGGGGGACAAAAGCACACATACCACTGGGACTCATTTTGTTGGCGGAGATTCAATGGAAGAAAGAAGGACTAATTCACAGAGATCTAGGTGGCTCAACTATGATTGACGGTTGTTTATTCATTTCTACCTAGGTCCCAATGGCACCAAAAAACAGTTGAAACATTTGAACTAGGAATACTACGCATTATTTATGCATGATTTGTTAGGAGCATCCTAAACCAAATTCTTTTGCAATCTTTATGAAGATCGCGGGTCAGGGTTTGACTGATGTCACTGTCAATTCAGTCTAGTCATGATGTCCACTCTGTTTTGGGGGGCCAATGATTCGAATGAAAATTTCCTTAGCCTCTACCGATTTTGCCCACATTTCTTTCAAGGATATTTGTAATACTAAATTTATCAATTTTTAAATTTGATGTTTTTATTAATTCTTTGTTCATTGTCCATCTATCTGCTTTTTATTTTTTTATGTTTGTCTAATCTATTAGTTAATTTGGTTATTATTCAAATTTATTATCCATTTACAATTCATCTATTTAGATTTGTTCATTTATCCCTTGGTTTGTAATTTACATCTATCAGCTTGAAGGAATGATACAAAGTGCAAAGCATATTGCACGAAGGTCTAACCACAGCCAGGGACGAAGCCCCTGCGAGGGTCCCGGGGGTGGAGCTCCCAAAGCTCCTGGGTTTTGCCATCTCTTACAAAGATAAAAAAGGATGTTCAGAGCACAAATTCACCCTTCCTCTTTTCCTTCTTCCCTTTTCCCTTCGAGTTTCTCCTCCTTCTCATCCCATTTTTTGCCTTTTTTTTTTTCTCCGTCCCATTTTTGTGTCAGTCTTACTCCTGCCGCCCCCTCTGGTTATGCCACTGAAGATGCCATTCATCTGACAATTCCATCAAAATACTATTATGCCAAGTCTTTGGTGTGACTCTTGAATGCTTCTCCAGGTGACAGCTCGTCTCCCAAAACGTACCCTAAGGGCATATTTTCACTTGTCAAGAAAAATACCCATGCACATATTTTGTTGCTTTTGCTACCTCATAAGTATTTTGGTTGATGTGCTACCTAAATATGTCATTTGCTGACTCTTTTAAAAAAATAACCAAACTTAAAAAAAAAAAAAAACTTTTTATATCATTTGCCTATTCTGAACAAGTGATATCGTCATGGGGTTCTGTTAAATAAGCTATAAATGCTACTTTGAGAAAACGGACATTTTGATTCCTACTGACGAGGAGTATTTGAAATTACCAATTTTAGAAAACAAAACTGTTCTCTTATTCAAAATGCCACTGAATGTGATTTGACAGTTTTTGTCAAAAAAATTGTTTGATTCGCTGTGTGTTTCTAATGCGGCGACGGCATGAAAATCCGTTGAATTTCTAATGTTGGTTTGGTGAGATTACTATAGGTATACGGGTTTTTACTATTTTAAATATTGTAAAACGATTGCCACAATGATTAAATTATAACGATGTGAAATATAATGAAACTCAACGCTGTGCACGGACCATGATACTACTGATCGTGACGACATTGCAATGATTTAATGACCGGATGATTGTGATCCTGTAATTAGTTGACAGTTGTTTTTTATTAGTCGAACAAATATGGTTTTAACTCATTTCTTGCAGGAAAAAAACTCCTTAAATTTCACATGTAAAAGGTTAGGGGGCACAAAAATTTACTGCCTGTTATAATATCAATATTGACTGCTATAGGGGGGTGTTGATAATTCCACTGTGTGAATCGATGCTTAAAATATGGTATCAACCTTACTAAACAAGAATATCATCATTAAAAATAAATTAAAGCGGTTAAACCCATGTACAGCCCCCTGAAGATTGTATAACAAGGTTGCTGAATTCGGCAGACTTGCACTTTGCTTAACATACGTGGTTATAATAGGAACTGAAGGAAATTATGAAATGTGAGCGAGTCCTTTATCAAGATACTGATTCCACATTTCTTGTAAAGTAATGGTCTCCCACTCTTTAAGCCTCAGTAAATCTTTATTTCTCCTTATATAACTGCAAGCAAGAATGACAATTTCTTTGTTTTCCAGTCCTTGCTGTGAGATCTTCTTGCTTTGCATTCCATGAACTGATAATATTCTGGCACTTTGGTCTTGACTATATTTGTGGAATCTCTGAAAGACCTACGGATCAGCAGATAGCCTTAACTTGAGCGTGAAGATGACAGGCCAGTAGCTTGCTTTGATCCCCTCCGCAAAAAGAGACTCAGGCACATTGAAAAATAGTGGGACTCCCCCTCAAGATAAATTTTTCAAAATCGTATTTTTGCATGGTTGTGAAGTTCTATACATTAGCCCTCAAGACCAAAGCAGTTCCCTTATGGGTAAACAGAAGATCTTATAATTAATGTCGCCGGTGATGGGACGGGGGGGTGACATTAAATCAGCAGACGACGGAAATGGAGTTTAACACAAGAACGCATGCAGTATGCAGGGTTTCCCACAGCATGCACGTGTTGACTGGTCAATGGTACGAGGCTAGATATCATGGCAAATTTACACCTTTGTTGATTAAAGTTAGGGAAGAGACTTAAAAGTTAGCCTACAAATTACCGGGATGTCTTTTACCTCTTATTAACATCCCTAATCTGTTTTTGAGTATGTTATTTTTATGTGTTAAAATGTGTCTATATTCTTCCAATGGCCGGGATTTTCATTTGAAAGCAAATTGAAGAAAAGAAATTTCATATTTACAAATCAATGCTACAGTTCAGCTGCAAGATGTAAACTATGAAAATGCTCAAACATCCACTGCATGGGGGCACTCCAATTTTGGAAGTGACTTGTATGTAGGGCTGTTAAGACCCCTTTTTAGCATCGTTGTCACCAAAGGACCCCAATTTTTTTTAAATTTCACCCAAAGACCCCATATTTGTGAAAATTTATAATTACCCAAAGACCCTTATTTTGGGGGAAAAATATTCACCCAAAGACCTTATCTTTTAGATTTTTGAAAAAACCTCACCCAAAGACCCCATTTTTTTCAAAAATTTTGCAAATGTTACACTCATGAAGCCCCTATTTTGGGGCAATTTGGCGGACTCTCCACCCAAAGCCCCTTTTTTTTCGGTCCTTCTGTTTCACCGAATGCCCCTGGGTGTTGAAGCGTGACCCGAGCCTTACACCACCTTCATATGACCCGTGCGGGCCCAACCCCCCGATCATCGCATCGGACCACATTTATTTCCAATT
Source organism: Ophioderma brevispina (assembly GCA_023653785.1). NCBI lineage: Eukaryota > Metazoa > Echinodermata > Ophiuroidea > Amphilepidida > Ophiodermatidae > Ophioderma > Ophioderma brevispina. The sequence continues at coordinate 58,601 of JAMKCH010019441.1, read as the reverse complement.
AATTTCACAATAACAAATCAATAAGGCCACCATACCCAAACTCACATTTGCAGTTTAAACATTTTAATAAGGTTGTTCACAATCCACGTTTATAATTATCTTGATGTTGTCTGCTACCAGAAGTAGGTTCACAAGGTGTAAAATCGGAAACTTGTTTCAAAACTTCAAGGGCATGTACAGGGGGTTGACATCTTTTTTGAATAAAATCTTTAATATCTTGATTTCTAATGGTGATACAATATTTTGAACTGCGATTCATATAAAAGTTGATTTTGCAAAATACACCCCCATACTTAGAGGGCCATGGTTAAAATTATAGGCCCCGAAGTGATCTCAAAAACTATACTATGCCCCGAAGCGAAGCTGAGGGGCATAATATTTTTGAGAATCACCAAGGGGCCTATTAAATTTTACCCAAGTCCGAATAAAGCAGTCAATATTATACAAAAGATTTAATGATCATGAGGGATCTTGTGGAATCTATGGGCCCCGAGGTGAAAACGAGAGGCGTGGTGGTACTATTTTCACGAGACAGAAGGCCCGAGGGACAAAAGAGTACCCAGCCCTCCAGTTTCACCGAGCCCCGGGACCACATAATAGATTCCACAAAAAGATCCCGGAATAAGATCATTAACAATATTTGTGTAATCCTTAATGAATTTCATATTTTTGTTCATTATTGGTTAAAAGTGAAACTGAGCCTGAGGCCTGCTTAACAACAAATAGGCCTTGACTGTACTGTAGTCTGTACTCCTGTAGGCCCTAGGCTAGGCTAGCCTAGGTCTAGGCTAGGCTAGGGTAGGCTAGGCAAGAGCTTTAGCATCAACTGCCTTTTAGACGGAGGAAAGTCCGCCCCACTTACGATATATCAACAACTTTTCGGTAAATAATGACGCTGAAGTTGTATCGAATTATTTACTCCCCGAATTTACTGCATTATAGCATAGCTCACCTTTCTGTTTCCGTGCACTAGTCAATCAGGCAGTGATGCAGCGTTGAGATCATATAGGCATTGTCCTTTCATGGCATTAAATAGAAAATACCGCGAGGGAGGGAGGAATCACCGTGTTCTTTACCAACTCCTCGAACACTGACAGCAGAACATAGTAATTATTTTTGTATTCTAACTATCTGTGCAGTTTCCCACGGGTTATTGCAACTGGGCACAGGACATGTTGTTGCATACGGGTTTCGACGACAAATAGCCCACATGCGTCCAAATATCCTTTTCTCCAAGAGCAATAACTAATAGGCCAGGCGTGAGATGTAAATTGAGACGCCAACCTGGGAATTATCGTCCCGTCTACGTTTTTGATACCGGCGGGCGCATAATTAAATTCTATAACATATCCAAAATCCGCAAAAAATCCGTTTGGTGGGAATTTTTTTTTTAAAAGCATTTGAAGAAAATAAGAACTTTTTAAAAATTTTTTTTTTTTTTTTTTTTGGGGTTGGAGAGGAATCATTCTTAAAGTTCGATCAGTTATGCCGGCGCTTGAAGTGCGACCACTCGCGTCATGTCTGAGCGCTATAGGCGCCTGTGTCAACGCAGCGCGTTCATAGCCACATTAGGAAATTGCGTTCGCGCTTCGCGTTATTACATAATTTCTGCTGATTAAATTAATGTGTTTTGGTCCTCCCGCAAAAAAATATGAGATACGTGTAGTCCTTTTGGCCTTATGTTTCCTCAAGTACATTTAGTCTAATTTAGTCGGCATTTCAAATGAGTAATTGTGAGAATAAAAGGCCCCAATAAAGTTCTATTGTTTAAAAACCTCATAGAGAGATGAAACATTGATATTCCACAAAAATAGTATAAAAACATTTAAAATAACAAAAAAAGAAGGTTTCTTTGAGACCGTCATCATCTATTCGATACCGACCTGCCAATTTGAGCAAGGAAGAAAAGTTTCCCCCACTTACTTGCATGGTATAGTTACGCCATCGTCACTGAAAATGGAAAGCCGTGATCTTTTCCCCACTTCATTTAAATAGCAGGCATGTGCTTATAGCAAGGAAGAAATATATCATCCATATATTGCCCAGAACGTTAATTCCATGTAGTTTCCATGTTCAGAGGTTATTAGTTTCGTGGCCACGTATGTTTGTCTTTCTCTATAGTCACAACCTGAGAGACAAACGGGGGGCTGTCATTTCACCCTTTCAAGTCAACTACCGTAAAAGGTAAAAATCATGACCCCCACCCCCTTTTCGATCTACCATCCTAGCGCGCCGTACAAATGTTATTTTGATTATGATTGATACCGTCTGACTATTATGTTCCCGCAACCTCATTCGTCCTCCAAAATGGAATGTCCGTTTGAATGGAAGTACCACGAACTTTTGAATTCCATTTTGAAATGTTATTTTAGAAGATATTTTTTCATTTTGTAAATATGAATATTTGACAAACAATCTTGCGAGAGAGTGTGATGTCATTCAGGAGTGGTCTTTTATAGGTGATCATTTTTTTCTGCTTATTCTTTTGCAGTTGTTTCTTTTACTTTATTTATTCGCTTTTTATTCTGTTTTTATCTTATAATCCTTCCTCGCTCTAGTTTTTTGTGTGCTGTTATTTAAAACTCTGCCACTCTGCCCACCAAACCAAAAGGTATAAAAAATGAAAGAAAAAAACAAAAGAGTATAGAACGAACGAAAGGCCATACCGAGATAGAAACACAACAGGCTACAAGACGGGTCCACAGGCAAGCAGAATTATGACCCATCCTCAAGCTTCACTCACACAAAATACGGTAAATTAAAGCAAAAGATTGATAAAAGCCCCACACTCATAGCGATATTGTACTCGTACTCAAGTTTATTTTATAACTTGAAAAGGCAAGATGAGTTTGGAAGGTTGAGTTTTTCAATCAATGGTCAGTAACTGTAAAAAAAAAATAATACTAATAATACAAAAAATAAAAAAAATCTGGCAGCAATTCTTGCCAACAAATTACCGTAAAAATTTTACAGTATACTGTAAAAATTAATTATCAAAACGATTAATATTTTTCAAAAAAACATAATACTTTTGGTGAGTTATTACAGAGAGATCGTGAATGTGGGAGGAATAAAAAAGCACTGACGAACACCTTTACTTAGTGACTATCCCACCAATTGTTTACATTGTATATACTGGTAAAATTTTTTTCAGCTTTGTTGTTAAAAGGTATTACATCAAAAATCGTAAAATTATTACAGTAAATTTGCTATGATAAAACCTGTGAAAGCCTACCCCTATTTTTATGGTGTTTTGTTGGCAGAATGCTGCCTTGCCCTCGGCCCCCCCCCCTACACCCCCCTGGATTTCTTGTAAAGTTTACAGTATTTTTCCGGTATATTTTAGTTACTTATGGTATAATTGAAAAAATTCAAAGAGTGTATAATGATGTTGTACTCATTTAAATTCGAAAAAAAAGTCTTCACTTTTCGATTTTGTCATTATAGGCGGGAAATATTGGACATACAATTTACAATATTGTCTTGTATTTCTATAATTACAGCCAATAAAGGTTAAGGTTTTACGGGTTGTTCCAGTTAAGTGCCTATTTTAGTGTAAATTGCACTGTAGTTTTTTTATTTACAGGGTAGTAATCCTAAAACTTCTTTTATTGTTATATATTTTTTAAAATTTCATCTATAATACTTTGTTCTAATCAAATGTTTACCCTTGTACAGTACCCTCAGAACAATATCATGCATTTGCCCCCCCAAATTATCGGACTGTACGATTAGTTTTTAACGGATTTTTTCCTTGCCTTGTTTCATATTTTATGTTCCTTTTCGCTTCTCTGCTCTTCATTCGTTATTTCCACATGGTGTACAAAAGACCAATCAGTAAAGATACAAAATTCTTCCACACTTTGCTGTAAACGCTCTTTAAAAGGGTCTCTGCTTCTGTCCCGGATTTTGTTGGTATACCGCGCCAAAAGGATAGAAGAATGGACCGTTGATCACTAGTACGGTGGAATCACCCCTTATGAAGGCTAACTAAAACTAAAAACTTCTTAGTTCTAATGCACCGCAGTAAAATGAAAGCAAACATCGTTCCCCACCTTTCTATTGCTTGTGCGTGACAACAGCGCCGAGCTTCCGTTCACAGTTATGGCTGATAACCTATGTACACTTAATAATTTGACAAAAGTGTTTGGTTTTCACCACTCCACAAACTTGTCGAAACTGTTTAGACTCAAAATCTCATTTCTTTTTGAGATATGAGTTTAAAGTGAAAAAAAACAATGAAAGCGTTCATTCGCCCGCTCATTCCATTTTTAATTTTGCACAGATTTATTTAGGCCTCAGAAGGGTTAATTCCCAACTGCAGTTTTCGTTCACATTTCTTTTGCTTGTCCTTTTGACTTTTCCCCAGTTGAGTATCTCATCCCCTCATAAGAATAAATCGACTGACCTTTTAACATTTGTTGAGAGCTTTTGTTTATCCTCCCCCGACTCATTAATATGTTGGTTTTGGTTCACCCACCGCGTCTAGGGCTGGTGTGCCGAATGTTTTGTATTGTGTGTGTGGCTCGAAGGATCAACAAGCATGTGGGGAATATTCTCTTAATGTCTGTAGCCTCCAGGCGAGACTCAACTCGTGTGTTACTGCAGTCTGCCTATACCCCCAGCAGTTAGTTAGTTTGTATGTCGCACCCCAAGCGATTATGTTGTTTGTCTGTCTGAACCGCTCAACATCACATTAACCAATTTGTGTGGGGATATAATGAGGCACCTCTTTGTCTATCTCCCCCACCCAACGGGGAGTTTCTCATTGGTCCTGCTTTCCCTTTTTGTCTTTTGTAGGGTTGTTCGGGCGTTTCGTGTATTTCTCTCGTTGACCGGTGACATGGTAGGGATGCTTAACAATAAAAAACTTTTCGCTGCTCTGTTCTCCACGACGCACCAGTCCATCTGAGGTCCCCTAAATATTATCTTTGTCGTCTTTTGAAGTGGAGTTTTGTGGTTGTTTTTGTTATAGCAGCCCCCGTTCGATCCTACTCACGGCGCTTCGTTCCGTAAAACCGCATAGTTAAGTGATGCAGATTTTCGTTTGCCATATATTTAAATCGTGGTATCGGTCAGAGTCATCATGATTTTATCGTAACTGGATGCAAGCCTAACGGCGAATGGACTATTACAGCCAAAAGCACCCTATTTTGTTTACGCCACCCCAGCGCCTCGGGACGGCAATTCCATGTCTCTTGGTCATGAAAATTGCCGACCTGAATCTCCCCCACCCCGGCCCCCCCGCGTCAGATAGTGCCGAAGCCAAATTTTACGCGTTGGTTTTCTTTTCTTTTTCAGAGTTGCATTTAAATGATCGAAACTTACTCAGAAAATCTATCTTCTCAATTTTAATTAAGTAGTTAAGTTCCTATTTTAAAACACTGTGTAGACTTTTTTCCCCATAGCGGATTTTTGCGGATTTTGGATTATGTTACTAGAATATTAAATTCTGCCGTCCGCAGTACAAAAAACGTAGACGGGAACGATTAATTCCAGGTTAAAACTATAACGCCTGACTATGATACGACGTACCCAACATAAGTTGAGAAATACAAGTAAAACGAAGTCTGTGCACTATCATGCATAACTTCAACAGTAGTAGCTAGTCGTATTGACCACAGTGAAAGAACCGATAATTAAAAGTACTGATAACACGGGTATCGAGGCTTGAGGGAAATAGGCAGGTCGCCTATTTCCCTAAGGAAAATAGGCGTCTATTTCCCTGTGATCTCTATTCGCTCTCTTTCTCGCAAATATTAAATTATTTGTAGCCAATGTGACATGAATATTCATGGAGGGAGATAATTGTTTAATATGTATCACTGAATTAAAAAGACCTGTGGTTAAAAATTTTTAAAAACTACAGGTTTTTTACAAAGTTTTGAAGGAATAAAAAGGGTTCGAAATACGAACGGACAGCCCAAGACTAGATGGGCTTTGTGCGTGATCACCGCACGTGTAGAAAAAAACTAACGCGCGCGAAATCGGATATTACGCGAGGAGCACAGTGCACGCAAGTCCGAGAAAAGTTTTACCTATACCGGTCAAAAAATTACTACACCAGACAACAAAGGCCATGATGGGTGCACTAAGAGTGCTTCATCAGACACTGGCACCATGGAACCTACACTATCGAATGTGCATCAAACTTGATGGACATAATGAACACATTATATCGGGTGCAAAACACTTTCTGTTCCAGCTATTTGGTAATTTTGAAATTCAACCTGTTCTTTTTATGCCTGCTAACCCCAAAATGACCAAGGACCTGAAATCAGTGAAATTCAATAGACATTGGCCATAGCAACCTATCAATTTTAGGCCTATTAACATAACAGTATGACTATCTAAAAAGACATCTAAACGAGTTGGCCAAAATTCCCAGCTAAATGGTTTATATTGTTAAAATTTTTTTGAATGATATGTGTGTTTTCCATTCAATGTGAAAATTAATGTATAGCTCCGCTTTTTACACACAGCTTTGAATGTTCGTATATCGACATGTTACATATTGATCAATGTAATTCATGTTAAGGACAGTGTTAATCCTAGTGCTGGTGTTTGTTGGCTTATTAAACGTTGCAATATTTGACTATGATATTCAAAAAGTATACATTCTAGAAAGCAAAAATTAGACGGATGGATGATGAATCCGATTATGGCATCAGATATAAAAGTGAAAATTGGGCACATTTTGAGGAAGGAAGAAAAAAAAAAATACAAAAAAAGCGAGATTTTGCCCCAAATATTTTTCAAACAGCTAACAAAAAACAATTGAAGTTTCATGATTCCATATAGTTGTAATAAACAGACAAAATTGTCTAGAATGGTTTCTCATTTTTTTTAAATTGAACCTAGTTTTAAAAAAATTAAGAAAATGTATGATTTTACTTTTCTTCCCAAAATTAGAGTCCAATAAGAATATCTTTAAATTAGAAAATTGAAAAATAAAAAAAAATAATTAGAAAACAGTTCCTAGAGTAGACTGATGGCTATCGTTATGAAAGTTTAAACCTTACCTTTTACTTCAGTATTTTGGGGTTATCTCAAGTGAAAATTTGCCAAAATTGCCACTATTGAGAAAATCTGTGTTTTAGTAAATAAGGGGACTTTTTATGCCATTTTTCAACCTAACCTTGACACCATCCTTAAATGTTGATCAAGGTTCATAACTATACGTCATTGTGATAATGCTAAGAATATATTAAATCAAGCAAAAATAAATTTTAGTAGTAATTTTGCATCTATTAGTTTGAATTGGGAATATCTGTGGCAAGTAAGTTAATCATCATCACACAACTATTTTTTGTCCACATACCAAAATGTGCCCAAACAGGAACGTGATGTTTCAGATATTTTATATGGAATGGAAAAAAAAAAAGAAGAACAAGGATTGATTGATATATTTTCACAGTGATTATATTTGTCAAAAGGAGTTGATAATATGACAGTCTTTGGTTTGTTATTAATAAGATTGAATTCTTCAATTATCATGATAATATGATATTTCTCTCTACATGTTTCTCGATGCACTTGCAGGTTGTTTCTCCAATCATCCAAATGGCTTCATCACATTGGATTTCATCACAAGAAAGAAAGTAAGACATTGTATAGGACGGGCCTGAAACACAGTCGGAAAGATGCATTACATCCATTCGGCAACCTCCTACGGTCTTTATTAAAATGGTACAACACTTTTACATTTGCATTTGCAACATTCTGTGAATATTTGGGTTCTCAAAACATGCTTTATGTAAATAAAGGAGTTTAGTTATTAACCGAGATCCCAGACTGTCCTTTAGGGATTCCAAGCTAAAATCTGTACACAAGCAAATTCAATATATAGAGTGCTAAATATGAAAAAACGCAGGGCAAGTCCGCTTGCCATTTTGAACTGGTGTCTGCACCTGGCCAAAAAATTGAAAGGAAATTATACTTCCTGTTCTCTATCCACCTTCACTGCAGCAGAACTTTCCTAGAGGGTCAATACTGCCACACTTATGCCACATCACAAAAAAACTGACAAAATTTCAACCCATGGGAAACTTCAAAGTCAAATAGATTTGCATTCTTTTTCATTCCCCTATTGAAAAAAATTGAAAAAAAGGCGAAATCGATTTAACGCGATGCGTATAAAAAAATTGTTCACCGCCGAATGTTGCGATCACTAACATGCAATTAATACAAACAAAAAAACAAAACTCCCCACCCCCTCCCCAATACCCCGCAAACCACGCCACCGTCCCCAACAACCCGGCAAACCCCACCAACCTCCCCAACACCCGCAAAACCCAACACGCCCTCCTTCACACCACACATCCACAACCTCATCCAACACCCCCCGCAACACCAGCCCCCTCCTTTTAACCACCCCTCAACACCCCCAACCCCATACCATGTAACATACCTTCCCCTTTAGCCAACACCCCGCAAACCCACCATTCCCCCCCCCAAAAACACCTGGCAAAATCCTCATCCCTCCCCAACACCATACAACACTCCCAAGTCCATCCCCAACACCATACAACACTACCACCATCCCCAACACCATAAATACACTCCCAACCCTCCCCAACACCCATTTACTTTACAACACTTCCACCCCCTCCCCAAACCCCCGCAAACACCCTACCCCATCACCAACACCCTGCAATCCTACCCAAACCCCTACCCAACACCCCACCAAATACCAACCCCTTCCCCAACACCCCACAATACTACCCTACCCCCTCCCCCAACACCCGCATACCAACCCCCTCGCCAACACCCCGCAATACCCAAAAACCTCCGCCAAAAACCCGCACTACCCAACACCTTCCCCCCACCCCCCCCAAACACCCCGCACACCCTACCCCCTCCCCCCAAAACCCCGGCAACACCACCCTCTCCCCAAAACCCCGCAAATACCCAACCCCCTCCCAACACCCCGCAAACCCCTACCCCCTCCCATCACCCCGCAATACCCACCCCACCCCAACATTCGCTCAGTGAATTTTGCCAAGAATGTTTGCGGGTGGTTTTGGACAACCACCTTCCTCCCCAACAACTACCCCTACAAGATCCCCAAGGGGAGTATATCGTCGTTGCACTGTGCCCGCAGAGAGTCTTTACCAAAGATTTAATTGAGTTGTTTTTCGACTTCTAACGCACTACTAGCGAAGAGAGTTGTCGACTGTGTTGTGTGGTTCTGCTACTCTTAGGGTTAGTTATGTGTGGTGTTTGTGATTTCTGTTGGGAGTTAAGGGTGTGGGCGGGGTTAGAGAAGGTTTGCGTGTCCGTCATAGTGCGGCCAAGGCACACAGGCGGGCCGGGTCCCAGATCCCCGCCCGACGAACAACACCCCACACCACAAGACGACCCAACCCCCCTCCCCAAACCACTCCCGCATACCCAACCCCTCCCCAACACCCCGGCAACACCCACCCAGCCCCAACACCTCACCCACCCTCCCCCAAACACCTCACCCCCCTCCCTATAGCAACGGAGTCTCATGTTAGCGAAGGAAAATTGCCGATCCGAGGTACCGTTTCCAGAGATACAGCAATAGCTCATTTGCATATCCTAAGCCACATATATCCCACATACTTTCAAATGCAAAAAAAAAAAGATGTTGCTCATGATAGTAGGCTTCATGAAGCGCAGGAATTGGAATATCGATGTTACCGTTTCACAAAATTATAGCAATTAAGCTGTTTTTGCATATTAATTAGCTGTCATTTGAATACTCAATGTGCCCGACCGAGATACGCCCAAAATCTAAATCGGGTTCGAGAAACTCTCAGACCGTTTCCTTCCACCAAGTTACATCATTATACGCATTACGGAACATCCAGAAAACTTGTACACAGTCACAGGCCTTGCAGGAACCTTTCTCATAAATTTGCAAATAGCTATTAAGTAGCATATTTTACGGCCACATCTATCAGGTCGAGAACTCGTAAGCCGCTTTCTTTCACCAAGGTACATCATTGTTGCCTTACGGAACTCCAGATAAAAATCGTATACAACATGGGTTAACATTTTTGACAGACGGGACGAACAGGAACGAACAGGACGAACGGACGAACGGACGTGCTCATTTTAATGTCTCCCTTTCAGAACCTCGTTCGGAGGGGACAATTAAGGCTTCCTACTCATTTATGGTTTTTAATTCCAGAAATCCCCTTTGCTTCAACAAATTTGAGATTTTTACATCTGAATCATTGTCATTTTAAGTAATGTATGCGACTGCATATTATGTGTAGATTCAATTTTCCTCTGCACGAATTTAGAATTTTGGAATTTGTGTATAAAACTGACAGAAAAGATCTCTGCAATACAAGCCACACAAACATTTGTTCATAACAATTTAAGGTTTTTTTGATTTGCTGTCTAACTCATTAACAAATCTGAAAATTGCTCAATGCATCGTTCATGTTACAAAGTATGTTTTAGTATTGGTATGGGTCCTTTTTATCCTCAATAGATAGGGCGGGCTGGTGTAGTGGTTATCCACTCGCCTTTCACAATGCGGCCCGGGTTCACTCCCCTGTGGAGCCTGTGCCGTACGTGAATTTGGTTGCCGATCCATTACCCGTCCTCGCAGGTTTCTCCGAGTACTTCGGTTTCCTCCTGCCATCTAAATCGGACTCTTCGCCATGATGCTTCCTTGTAGTTAGGGATTACTTATAAGAATTTACAGATTATTAATATTATTGTTATGTGAGATTGGATTCAGAGTCACATATCATTAACCCTTGGTAAATTTTCATTTCAGCCTTTAATGGACGTCCTTCACAATGGCACCAGTTTTGGAAAATTCATCTCATAAGTTGGGTGATTTGTGTGATCACACTGCTAACATTATAGTGCTTGTTTTGAAAATCACTTGTTTTTTAAACTTCACTGAATGAAAGGGCGAATAAACTGCAGATAAACCCAATACCATCCCTCTTAATACTTAGTTGAAACAAGCAGAAACAAAGACATAGCAAGACATATCAAGCTGAAGCAAGCTAAATCAAGCTATAAAATAACCAATCAACTTTGAACAACAATAGAACCACTTGGGACACTCAAGTGAAGTACTTAGCTTGTTATGAGTGGTTTGTTGTTTCTTTTTTGTTTGAGCTTGCATTTGGAAATGTTTATATTGAGCTTCGGTTCTGGTTTTCATTTTAGCTTGTCTTGGATAATTTTATTGTTAGTTGATGTTAATTCCCCTTTCACCAGAGGATTAGAGGACAAGACATTTTTTCACAATCAAGCATTTTGTATGATCCCCCACCCAATACACTGTATGGTCGACACTGAGCAGAAATCCAACAGCACAAGGTACTTTTCCACACATAGTCGCGGTCCAGGAATAGGGAGCTATTGCACTGCTATATTGGTAAAGTATACTTTTAGCCAGCAGCAAATCCGCAGCATTTTAGGGTATGACTTTGAAGGACATGAGGCTACTATTTTTGCAGCATTTTACCAATTTCTTATAACAGAAAGCGGTTGGATAAACTTTCTTTTTCTTTGCGTAGATCAGGGAAAGGGTACCTTCTTATGGTAGGGTCAGTGTGAAAAGCGGTCCAATAAACCCGCAAAACCGGTCTGTGAAAACGGTCCCAGATTCATAAGCTGGTTCAGTGATTTAAGCGTTGGTATTTTCACTTGCTCAGGTCAGGGTTAGGGCTGTGAAATTTTTTGAAGGCCTACTTTATATTGACAATAGTGGGGGACTTTAGGCACGATCTCCCATGTGAGTGTGCAAATTTGGCTTAAAACTGTGAATTTTGGTCACAATACGTTATACATTTGATATAAAAAAATGATGGTAGCACTTGCCACACCCTTTCAGGTCCCCAGCTTGGAGGTCAAGGTGACACAGGGGTAAAAAATGTATAACGTTCCCATGTGTATTGACAAGCACACCATGAGTTGTCTGGTTACAAAGATTACAAAAAGGTATAGTCTATACTAACTATGGCTTATGAGTTTGGATTATGGGGTAAAAACTGTAAAAATGGTGCAAAAGTTCAATGTTGGTTTGTAAAGGGGTAAAAGTTAACGTGCTCCCAATTTTTGTTAAAAGTGTTCAAGTTGTTGGTCAGCTCATAGAATGAAAATAAGGAATAGTATTGACTATCTTAAAGGGTTGGTTATTAACCAAATGGCAAATAAAGTCAACGGCTATTGCCAGCTAGTGGAGTCGATTGACCTGTAACCTATTAAGTGAAAAGTGAAAACTAAAGCATCACAAGATACGGCAAACTATACCTTATTTCAATCCTTAACTAGGGAAACAATTTACATCACATATTACCTGAATCCAAAGCAACTTTTAACATTTGACCCATGTACACACAAAATTGACTTGTTCACCTATGTTTACAGTTTTCCCCATTAACTCCGAAACTAAAGCCAATAGTATGTAAACATACATTTTTGGAATCTTGGTAACCATGCAGACAAACAAATTGATAATACTAAAAATAAATAATTAACATTTAAAAATGTTGACCATGTATAACCTTGAAACCCAGGCTGGGGGTCCATTAAGGGGGGGGGGTGGCAAGCTAGTGCCTCCATCAATTTTCTGGATATCAATGCCTAAAGTAACTTGTGTGCAAATTCACAATTGTATTCGGAAGTGCACAATCTTACTGCAGTCCCTGCTAAAACACATAGAAGCATATGAGTGCCCCAGGGCCGTAGCCAGGGGGGGATGCGACGCACCCGCTCAAAAATGACAAAGGTCCGCTTTGATGCCGAAGGTCCGCTTTGTTATGTCGAAGTCGCTTTGTGATGTGAAAGTTTGTCGCTTGTTTTGCCTAAATTTTGTTGTTGTAAGGGATTGTGCTTCATGGTATATGAAACGGAAAGCAGTGGATAATAATATCGCATTATGCATGGTTGGTGTTATTATACTGTATTTGTGAACGCTGCGATGCTTTCATGTTCCAACCCACCCCCCACCCCCCCCCCCTCCATCCCGTCTTCAGAATTGGAGACGACGGTGAAAATTTTGGGTCAACCGGCGAGCTCAGCGAGCGAGAGCCCAAAAAAAAATTGGTTATTGGTAAAAAAAGGTCACTTCTGGCAAATCCGCCCCCCCCCGGTATCCATTCGGGCTTAGGGCTGAGAGCCCCCCGAGTTTGATCCCTCAAGAAAAATTATATTCTTACGTTTTAAAACACCAACTAGTTAAAAACATGACTTTTGCCACTCATTTTAGCCCCCCACAAAGTGCTAGTATGTAGATTTTAGCATGATTGTGAAATATAACACAGCTGTTTGAAAGTCTTATTATTATGACCAAAACCAAAATAAAAACAAATTTCACCAAAATATCAACGGTGACACAGTTGACAACTGATTTGGATTATTTCTTCCACTAAATAATCTGTGACAAATTTACGAAATTTCATGCGGGCAAATATAATTTTCTTCAAAAATTCTAGTTTTACAATGTCTTTTTATGGGATTTGGGCATATAGAATGTGTAAAACATAGAAACAGAATTTGTACGTCTATAGGGCCAATATCACGCAATGGAATTTCTCATTTTTGCAGAGGTAATAGCGCCTGCTTGTCCCTACTTGATCAGTTGTCAAAATGTCTCGCCATTTTTTTAAATCGTTTTAAAAATAAGAGAGACAATTTGAAAACAGGGTTAAACAGTGTGGGCCATGTGGTCTGGTTCTAAAGGAGGATGGCCCGATTTAAGGATATGAGTTTTAATTTGATAAGATTGGCCTTCACTCAAAAACCCATCTGTAAAATTTCACGCCGATATTTCAATCTGTTTTGATGCGAGAGCTAAAAACATGATTTTGTAAGCCCCATAGAGTACTGTGTAAATTAATATTGGTTGACCAAAATGGGGCACATTTACGCTCATAACTTCCAAACCAAACATCCTTTGGCTCTAAGATTTCACAGGGTAAATGAGAAAAATAGTAGCTTTCTTCTGATATCAAAATGTTGACCACTTCCGGTAAAATCTGGGGCTTCTGGGGACGAGGCTATAGCGATCGGGCCATGGACCTTTAAATTTCTTGACCACTTTGGGTTTTTACGGTACAGTATAAGATAGGCACATTGCAATGCATTATGGGATTGGTTGGACCCAAAAATTTGGCTATGTATTTAACTTAAGTCATTATGTTACACCTTATCATTTTCAGCTAAATAAACATTTCCTTGAACTAGATCACCTAATCTAGGCAATTGCTTTTCGCACATTCAGCGCCAGCTGAACGTGCTTTGCTTTGGGTTTTACCCCGGAAGTAATATCTTCGTGAATTTTTCCTATAGGATTGCGTGGACAAACCAACTATATGGGTGCTTTTCTAGAAGTTAGAATTAGGAACTGTTTTGATTAGTTTAACGAAAAACATATGTATTTACTAATCCGTATAGGAAGTAAGTTTTTCCACAGATACAGAAGCATGTGCATTGAACGTTTATTGTTTCGTTCAAGTTTTCCAAAGATTCAAGATGTTTTGTTTTACAAATCCAGGAACTTCTTCTTCATTAGATTTTGCGTGCGAAAACCACTGTATAGATCCGAATATGTTTTCTTTTCACCTTCGAGTAGCCGTCGCATTGAGTCCATTACATAATAATCAAGGGCGTAATAGACTTAGGCTAAGGCCTACATTAATGCTCGGAAGATTTGTTTTATTACTTCCGAATTTACAGAATCAGTGAAGCGGCTAGCTCACGTTGTCCAACACGCGTATATCAGAAGTCTTTGTTCTGTAATCAAAATAGTTGGAAAGTTGTATTTATTCCGGACATTTATCTATGGTCGCGATGTTAGTGATTTTACCTTGTTAAATATGTTTTGTAGAGAAGCAGCAAACCTCGCAGAGAAAATGTTGAAACGTGAGTCTTTCATTTGGAATCACATTGCGATGCGTCATTGTGTCCAAGTTTCTTCTGAAATTTCCAAAGATACAAGACCGCGTAGCAGTGCTTGCTGTTGTTCTTCAAGTTTTCTTCAGTTTCAAGACTAGACGTGTGCTTACAAATCATCTTACAACAATCGGAATTAGTATCATCTTTAGAAGATGTCGGTGAGGGTTGCATTTATAGATTCTTGAACTTAGTGATTATATTTAGATGAAAAATCTGTAAGATATTTCCAACCTCCGTTCCGTGTTGCTGTATGTTTATAGCGGCCCTTTGTTACGCTATATAACAACAACGAAGGAAGACTCCGGAGGAAAGCTGATTTCTACATATATTTTTATTATTACTTATATCCAATAAATTATGCACCAAAGTATACTAAATGTTTCCGCTAGAAGTGACTAAAATATCTCAATTTTTCTCATTTTGTGTATCGTTTACTAAGGACTCTTAAAACGCGATATGGCGGTACTAAGAGTCACTTCTAAAGTTTCTAAGTTTCGAAATCCTCTAGTCTCCTGAATAAGTGTAGAAAATAGATGCGAATTTTGCGATTGCAGTTCTAGCTGTACAACGCTATGGAGTTTCGAAGAGGTATTTGGTGCAGGGGTGCGTCCATGAAATGCCTGACATACTAAACGAACATAAAAATTAAAAGAGGCAACATCCATTATCGCAGTGGCGTACCCAGAGAGGGGGGGTTGGGGTTTGCAGGGTCAGTTTTCCCTCCTCCTTCCTTGTGGGGAAATCTTTCCCCCCCTCTTCCCCCTGAAAAATTAGTGATTTTCTGCAAATGTGCCAATTTACAGTGAAAACAACATAGGCCTATACCATATTAACAAATTTTATATGACTTCCCCCTGAAAATATATATGCCCCCACCCTTTTCCCCCTGAAAAAAGCTGTCTACGCCACTGTAGGCCTATATCAATGTAGAATACTCATGTTGACAGGCATAAAATAAAAGACTGCAAGTCAACTTGCATCATCATCCCCCTGCAATGGCAGTCTGGAACATTTGACCTCAGATGACCTTGACCTTTGTCCATGACCTTTGACATCATCCACATCTGATAACCCCTGATTGCACTTTAAATCCCCAAGTCTGGTATAAATCGGACTTAACTTTTCAAAGGAGACGCAAAAACGAAAACCTAACCAAACCTAACCCAAACTGAATCACACATACATACACATACGGACATTCGCCCCCTCGCAATATCCCCTCTGCTTGTCAAGCCAGGGAGAAAAAAAAGGTTTGACTCAGCTTCCCACTCGCATAAGTGTAAAACGAATTTAATTTTACCACATTTCTTTAAGGTTTTAAAACACTTACTGTGCTCAAGTGATCGAGATCTCAATCAAAACATGTGGCAGGTATTATAAAATGCTGCCTTTGTGTACATAGGAGGTGTTAAGAGATTTTTAACTTAAAAAAAATGGTCAAGAAAAAAGAATTTTTACCGCAAAGTGACCAATGTTGATATCTAATAACATTATATTTTACATAATTCTCCACTTAAAACATCACTCTGAATTTCCAAATTAAAAGTATACTCGCAGAATACTACCATTTTCTTCAGAATAGAATCTACCATTTTCTGAGTACCAAACAATGATTAAATTTATAATCATATAATTAAGAATGTAAATATCAACTACACACATCCAAAACTCAAATTTTAGCACTGTCAGTCAATAAATGTAAAGATTATATAAAAACATGATTCAGTCATGATTGAACGTGCAATTCCTTTTAAAGGAATTTTTATTAATACCCTGTCAAAAAGGGTGCACCACCAGGTTACATATAGACACAGTGAGCAATAAGCAACTTGTGCATGTGTCATAGCCAAGAAATATTAACTTATGAGCTATTGGTTGATTAGTATGATTGACTTGTGAAGGCATCCATGTTTAACCCAGATTCAGAAATTCCTTATAATTTAAGTTCAAATTTGATTGCCACAGGCTGGTGGTGTACAGTGAAATGTCATAAATGGAACACCTACAGGCTGTCCCCCAAAAATGTTCCTATCACTAGCCCATTTTTTTTTAAATATTAGAAATACAAAATCACAAGTTTTTACTTTCTCCTGCAGAGGGTAAAATTATTGGTATATTGTCTTTACTCCATGCTAGTTTGATATTGCTTTGTGAAGCATTTTTATTGATTTTACAACAATCACTAGAAATGGGCTTTTGTACTACACAGAACAAAATAGGCCCTTGTGTTGAACTTGTGGATTTTGAAGTACACAACAGGGGGAAAAGAAAAATGCTGACACTATTTGAATATTGATTTCACATTTAAAACAAAGAAATACTTGGCCTTCGTACATGCTGACTTTCTTGTCCCAGAACAATCGGTATGACAATTTCATGCAGTACTATATATGTTAGTCAATCTTCCTTAAACTATGAAAAAAATACATCGCGGTCCCTGGACCGCGAGTGTCATCTGCCGTCAAGGTTTGTGAATGGGGCCAACAGCCACATGAGGTCACAAAGGTCACATGAGGTCACGAAGGTCACACAAGGTCACCAACATGTAATCCCACCCCGCCCCCTCCTTTCCACAAAGTTACATCATTCGTAGCCCTTACAAAACTCATACGGCATGCAATATATGAAAGGTTAACATTTTGACCACAGACACACACAAACAGATACACACACACACAGAGACATACGACCAGTGTAAAATTCTTGCAGACGACACAATAAAATCACTGAAAAAATCACTGAGTAACGCTATAATCACCACTGAAAATGTGATCATTTCAGTGGTATTTAGTAAATGTCAGTGTGATTAGTGCGCGCGGGCCCCCGCTAGATGAGTATACTGTTATGTTTTCAGAAATTTAGGTACTGTATTCGACCTAATTTGCGCCCTGGGCACTTCATATCCATACGTCAAAGCATGGTAATGCCCCAATAATGACCCCTACATGACCTTTGACACAAAATGACCCCTCGAAAACATGACCACAAAACTCAGAGGGCGAAACTCTACCACCATACCAAATTCATATCCATACATCAAAGCACTGCCGAGTTTCCCAATAACGACACCTGGATGACCTTTGACCCCAAAATGAGCCCTCAAAAACTTGACCACAAAACTTGTACGGCCAAACTCTACCACCATCCAAAATTCATATCCGTATGCTAAAGGACGGCAAAACGCATATCCGGACAAGCAAACAAACCCACAAAGTCGATTTTTTTTCCATTGTTCATTACAGATTTCAGTGATTCTTTCAGTGATTTTATTTCACAGTGTAAATAGCACTATCATCTTCCTTGGAAGCACTCATTGGGATACCTGGCAGCAAATCTCTGCCTCACTGCTTGATAACTTGTGGTTTCTCAATAGCATTTGGCCATGAAAGACCATCTTTCTCTCTTGGCCTACACACTGTCCATTCCACTGATGCTTACAGCACATCATAGTCAATTTTCAAATTTCCTTCCAACTCAAATTCCATTCAAATAAATAATTATGTATATGAATTTGTTATTTCATTCTATTGCGTTATTCAATAATTACACACAACAATCAATAACCATTCATACACAAAACAAGGCGGTTCTCGAACCACAAAGGTCCCCTGCTCGTCGCCGTAGTTAAAAGGAGGAAAAGTAACATAACTTTAAGATCACAGGGAGGGTTGTGATGGAAACCAGAGAGGCTCCTACCATAGCAGTTTCAATAACTTGGATGACCCCAGATGACTTTGTAAAGTTCTGGTATCAATGTTGACTACACCCACCAAGTTTCATGACCATACAACCATTTGTAGTTGTTTGACCTTGGATGGCCCACATGACCTTGAAGTGCCCTTCAAAATTTTCAGCACTGAATGTTGACCACACCCACTGTGTTTCATTGACCATACAACCATTTGCAGTGAATTAACCTCAGATGGCCCAGATGACCCAGAAATGACCTTGAAAAAAATGTTGACTGCATCCACCAGGTTTCATGACCATACAACCATGCATAGTGATTTGACCTTGGATGACCCCGCACATGGGGGCACATGTGGTCCAGTGGATAAAGTGCCTGACTCGCACCCCAAAGGTTATGAGTTCGAGCCCCACTGAGGCCAATGTGTTACGCCCTTGAGTAAGGCGCTTTACCTCAATTACTCCTCCCTACCCAGGTGTATAAATGGGTACCGGCATTATTCAATGTTGGGAAGGTAACAGGCTCGATGTAAGTAGGTGTCTCCGATCCCTACATCAACATTATATGGTGGAGTCTGGCCCAATTGCTTCGAAAAGAGATGGGCACTCCATTCCTGTGTACACGGGTCGTCCCCTTTTTGACCCGGCATGACCTTGAGCTTCAAAATTTTTGGCACTGAATATTGACCCCACCAAGTTCCATCATCCTACCACATGTTTAGGGATTTGACCTTGAATGACCCCACATGACCTTGAAATGACCTTCAAAATTTTTGGCACCGAATGTTAACCACATCAAGTTTCGTGACCATACAACAATTTGCATGAGGTGTGCTTTCCATCTATGCAACCGTGAAGCCAAACGTCAGCTTAAAATTACCTGGTTTGGAACACCCCTGGAGCACTGCGATAACCCTGTCTACCTGGGAGTTACTTATAAGACCAACATCGAGAAGACGAAGAGTAAAGTATGTTCACGCAATAACATCTTGAACAAACTCACTGGCACAAGATGGGGTGCTCGCCCACATACCCTAAGATCGACGGCACTTGCCCTGTGCTACTCATGTGCAGAGTATGCTTGCCCTGTATGGGAAAGATCAACCCATGCCAAGAAGCTTGATCCAGCGTTAAATGCCTCCTGCCGGCTTATCACAGGATGCCTCTGTCCAACACCAACAGAAAACTTGCACATCCTAGCAAGAATTGCTAAACCAGACATCCGTCATAGCGTAGCGAGCATGCAAGAGCGTAGCTACCAAGTATCTAATGTGAAGCACCCTATGGCTGGACAAGATACCTGCTGCCAATTGCCTTAAATCCAGAGAGAGTTTCTTAAACAAAGTCCAACCTCTTGAAACAGTCTCAAAGGAGCTTAAGAGAGTCACCTTGTGGAAAGAAAGACTTGTCATCAACCAAGTAACATCTATTGGTATTGAACCTGGTGAGCATCTACCACCTGGAGCTGACTCCTCATGGGCTGAATGGCGATGCCTCAACAGATAGATCGACCAATTCTGGTTCTCAAAGGTTTCCTTGCAGAAGTGGGGCTACCTGGAAGCAGATCAGGACACTACCTGTGGTTGTGGAACACACCACAGACAATGGAACATCTCTTGGTCTGCCCATTGCTGGAGCAACAATGCACAAACAAGGACCTTGCGGAATTCATTGAAGCAGCCAGATGTTGCACTCATCTCTGGCTGGATCATATTTGAGAACCACAGTGTTTGGATACAAATAAGAAGAAGTGAATTGACCTCAGATGACCCAGAAATGGCATTGAAAAAAATTGGCATAAAATGTTAACTCCACCCACTAGGTTTCATGACCATACAACCATGCATAGTGATTTGACCTTGAATGACCCCCACATGACCTTCAAAATTTTCAGAAGTTGGCAGGGGACCAATAAACCATCACAAATGGAAAAGTAAAGAGATGTTAAGGAAAAAAACTAAGGAAACGACAGGATTACTTTAGTGAAGCATGGGGGGGGGTCCAGTTAGGTCAGCTGGGTCTTCCAGCGCTTTGCACCACTTCCAGGTTTGACCTTTGGTTGGGCCTGCGATTTCACGTGGTTTCATTTGGTTTCCCATCCATACTCGGCCTCACAGGTTTTCTCCAGGTACTCTGGTTTCCTCTGCTTCTAACTGGGCTTTCTTCCCTAACGTGTAAATGATATAATAGTATAAAATGATGTAGAGCGAATTGAAATATATGACATGGTTTCAGATTCGACATAGGTTTTACTGCCAAAAGTGTAAAAATGTGAAGATGCTATAACAATGAAACAAAACATGTTTTCTAGGTTAAAATTTTGTGTAGAATCCAAATCTGAAGTCAAAAATGCAAAATGTTGGATGTGTTCCAAGATATCGCATTTTGGGTTATTGCGCAATGCCGAGTCCCATAGAAACCCATGGTATTTTCCTGAAATTGGCATCTTGCTTTGAAAAAAAAAATTACTCAAATATTTTGCAGTTCGACAAAAATGTATTACTATATTCTTGTGGGAATATGTTTTGGGCATAATCGATTAACTTTTCAACAATGTCACCCTTTTCGCTTTTTTTTCGCAGGTTCTCGAAACGCCCAATTTTAGGTAAAATTCAGATTCAAGGGGAAATCAAGGGGTGGGGGAAGCATTTTTTGTATTTTTGAAATTATTCCTTTACTTGAAATGAACCAGGTTAAATTCTGCATAAACTGACAGGCAAATTATCACTGTAGACCCTTCCTTTCCAGAGATATGATTGTGCAAAGCAAAATTTTTGTTCGAAAGTGCTAAATTTTGAATATCGTTTGTCACGGAACATATGTTAAATTTGAACGGCTCTGGTGTGCAAATTACAAAATAATTTTTAAAACAAATACTTGAATCCACAAGTTGTTACCTTCAACTGATACATTAACATTATAAAGGGTCATATAGATGTATATTGTAGACTCTGTAAGTATTCAAAGTTGGTAGTTGAAAATTTTTGTCACCCGAAAAGTGCAATTTTCGGACAAAATCGGCCACAAATCTATATTTTGTAGCAAAATGGTGTATGATACAGGGTTTTCAATAAAAAAATTCATAATCTACTGATAATTTTACCCTAGAAAGGACATCTTAAAAATTAAACATGGTTATTTTTGCTCCGATATGATTTTTTTTCACACTTTGGCACTAAAACCTCAGTCAATTCTGAAACCATGTCATAATGTGACACTAAAATGACACAATAGTGTTGGTGTACTGTTCAATACCAAGTAATACCACCTCTTCCTCCTTAGTGAAGCTTTTGGCAGATTTTATTTCAACCTGCTCATTTAGCAAAAAAATTAATATATTCAACAATTTAACAACAAAATCATGAATCTTCAGCTTGGAATGGCCTATAGACACAATAACTAAATTTATCTAGAAGCCTGATGTTCTTTTAAGTTTAAAAGCACGGCGGTACGGTAAGTATGTATAGCCTGTTTCTAAATTGAAAACGTAAATTGAAACCAGCGTTTGAAAATTCTCCAAGACTGGAATAATACCGAAATGCATTGTGGGAAAAGGGATGCGGCCTGTAGCGATTGCGTGTTCACTTTTCCGTGTTTGCGAGCACCGAAGTACCCGACAAAAACGTTCAATTTTCTCGCTAGGTTCTATAGGTTCAGACCCAATTACGGTACATATTTAAAACAAAATATAGTAACGGACCCTCTGATGCAAAAATCTCCCTTCGTTTTCCGGAGATATTTGAGATTTAGTTTCATTTGCCTGCATTCGCTATGACGGACTGATAACTTAAAACTAACTCTCATCGCATTAACAATTAGATAAATATTTTTCGGAGTCTGTGACACAGACTACACACTTTCCGCACCGTCGTAGTTTAAAGGCTGTACGCATAGAGTTCCTGAGGAGGGCGCCTTCATTTCCAAAAAAAATTGTGTTTTCTTGCATGTACATAATTGCTTGGCCCATAATACTACTCACTGTGTGAAATTGCTAAGCTAAATCGAATTCCTTCATATAGAAAATCACAACTTTGTTTAAATTTCCGGATCTGGATTTTTTTTTTATACACTGTATCCTATGGGACTAATACTACACATAATGTTTACTGCATCAAATCCGATTCATCTCAAATTTCGCATTGTGCATTTTAAGGTTCTATCTTAGTTCTAGTTGACTATTTTTCATTATTACCCAAAAAAATAATATTTTGAAATCTCGCGTCGGACTTTAGTTGTGTTGCAGCCATTTGTTTAGTTTTTGCATAAAAAACTTTATTTCATCTACTACATTTTTGTACAGCCTGTCTCCTCTTGTATTATCCAGTTTCAATGATTTTCAATGCAAATTTAATAGTTGACATATGACCTCTTATACTAACAATACCATCAGTTTTTTAATTCAAAGTTTCATTGACGTGGTATTCTCTTTAGCATATAGTGGCCCATATATGCTGTAACAAATAAGTACATGTAACCATTGACCCACAAGTTTTTACTAAGTCACTATAAATTTAGTATTTGATCATATTTATTATCCTGCCCCTTCTAACTTTGAGCAATTTAGACCTGCATACCATGATACTAGTATCCCATCTAACAATTTTTTTTAGGCAATAAGCATGTGTTGTCTTTTTTAACCATGCGCATGCTCTGCAATGTTTGCATCAACATTGTATTCATTAAAGTGGTAACTAACCCGATGCTCACCCTCACCACACCACATCACAATCAAACAAAAATAAAGAATTTGGGTATAGTAAAAGCTTTTATTTTTCTGCCCGTAGGGTAGTATTTTCTTGTTTTTCCCACCAATATCTTCCTCATTGTCCCAATTCCATGTACACTTTAAACACACATTCCCATTTGCTCCTGAAGATACAGTGCTGGAGTTATAATGCCAAATCTCATTCACCTACAGTGTTCCACACCATAATTCAAATAGCACACAACAATAGTATTATTGCCTGGCACTTACACGTTGTACCTGTTAACACCCCAAATATATGCCCTGACAGTAATGCTAAGCTGTGGCATTCTTCTCTCTTTCTCTCGCATCGGCTAGTTTCTTTTGCCGTGCCTCTTCAAAGTTACCAGTTACCAACCAACCACCACCCTCAGTGTCTTTTACTCACTGTAAGCTTCGCCATAAAGTAGTATGTGGGAGATGTGGCCTACCCTCGTAGCTGGGCCTTTATGAGCATTCACTCAATGCTTACAAGCCTACTCATTCAAGGACTTCAATGTTGCTCACATGATCTTGCCAGCTATTTCTAATATGGAATGTAAAGCTAGCTCTGATATCATGTAGAACTTTCCACCTTCTTGATATGCCTGTGGTACAAGGTCTCACATTCGTAGCCAGAAGCTCATAGCCATTTCTATTTCAATATCGTATAGTTCCATTGTGGAATCAAAACAATTAAAATGACCGGACTTCTTTTTCAAATATCAAGTCTCTGATTTTTTAAAGCAAAATTTCATGCAATACTTGCACTAATTGGATTTTGTTTTGCCGCTGCTCAAATTGTAGGCCCATTTAGGTTTTTTCTCTCCACAATCATTTTCTCTCTCTCTCTCTTATTCTGAGGTGGGATGGTTCTAGAGGTGTTTTTACACCTGTTCATCCTAACCTTTTCACTGGATTGTCTTTTGTATTTTTAAATGTGTATTTTTATATTTTGTATCTTCATGTGCAATACTTTTTAATGTACCAGTGATAAAGCTTAATAAAACTATAATAAAAGAAAGATTCTCAACCTTGTACGGGAGTGTTCTCAGAGATGGCTCTATCTCGAGTTCTTTCTGATTTTTTGTACATGGGTTGGGTATACTATGCCATCGTGCGGGCCTCCCGCTAGTAATAAATAAATCAGAGAAGGGATGACCACTACATTGGATAAGCGGATGTTATGCTGGTAAAAAAATGGCCTACATTGACTGTAAAATTTTGGCAACCTATTTCCTTCAAGCATCAAACCTTAGCCTTGAATTCAAATGACATGCATTTTCCAATACATGCAAACAGCTGTGAAAATATAAGCAATTTCATTGGCCGATGCCATCGGTTGCTGAGCAAATCACCAAGCAGACAAATGCCGGAACTACTTTTTTATACTTTTTTTTTCAAGCAAGCTGTCAGTGTCCCAGATCATGGCCCGGGATCATCATCATGCGGTATCACAAACACACTGAATCTGAGACTAGTGTAAGGAATACTTCGGTCTTTTTTTCAAATTAAATGCACCGTACTGCAGCGTTCACAGACATGACAGATGATTTTGAACATTAAAATAATGAAATCCTGACCCACATATCATCATGCCACGCATCATGATGTGATGAACATCCAAGCCACAAATTCATGCATCTCCACAAATAATTGCATAAAGTTATAAATTTTTCTGAAATGCTCAAACCAAATACTAATTATTAAATACTTTTATTTTAAAATCTTTACATTGTATGGACGGTGGAATGAGAAAGCTACCCGATAATTATGATGTGTATCAATCCGCGGTAGACGGATTTCTTTAACCAATGAGAGTTTAAGTTTATGTGGATTAATTGAACGATTATGACTCATGGGTGTGACAAGCATGGGGGTGACGTATTTCACACATTTTAAAAACAGAATTTATTTTAAGTATCAGAGAAATTGTGACGCTGTTAAGAATGCGAATAAAGATAGGATTTTTTCAATCGCTGCTGTGTCTACGTCGAATTGAACCCGGTGATATATATACACATGTACCATTATTTTTGTTTACCGACTTCAATTTGACATAGATACGGAGCCAATTCAAAAAATCATATCTTTATTCTCTAATTTTATATTCCATCTCAAGATTGTTTCTGACATCTGGAGCCTTTTGTGAAAAACAGTTTCAGGGTAGACACGGCAATGTCTCATGATTCAGCAGAATTAAGACACTGTTTCTGGTTCAACATTCTCAAGGCTTGAGTTTCACTCAGATGTCGTTCTACAAGATTTTTCTCTCTTTTTCTAAAATACAGTATTCAAATTGTTTAAAAAATTAAAATTCTCAATATTTCAAAGCGGCTGCAGCCATAATCAGATGGCAAATTGGTTCAATTCTCGTGACTATTTTGGTATTTTTTGCTTAAAAAATCACTTAAGTTACATTATAGTCATTAATACAATTAATACATGACTATACTCTCGGTCAAAATTGCTGTTACATGGCACACGTGTGCATCTCACTGTGTGCACTGCACCTTCATGCTATCAGAGGATGCACTGTTTGGTGGGCATGCAAGCATACTTGGAAACATAACAGGAATTATGTATATGAGCGTTTCCGTATATTAGGGGGCCAACTTGTGACATTTGAGAGAAAAAAGGACAACAACAATTTAAGGAGGATCTCAATAATTTCTTGAACAAATATTTGATAATACCATTCCTCGTTAAATAACAATCAAATTAGTCAAAAGTACTTTAAAAAACTTAAAATTATTGCAATAAAACTGCATTCCGGTTCCCCCGTGTAAATGGGACACCAAACCAATTTTCTGATTTTTTTAAAGATAATTTCATTACTATGTGATATGTGTATAGTTTTATATGTACATTTTGGTTACTTGAGGGGGCACAATAAGATTAATAGTACAATTGGTCATGCCTGCATATAAAACAATGTTTTTCAGGCACAAGTGTAGCGGGACACCATTTGGTGTCCGTTTACACGGGGAACCACAGATCACCACAGGATATTCAAAATTTAAAAGGTTTTAGATACACTGTCTTTAAAAACTTTGCACCATTGCATGATATAGCATGAATTGCATATGCAAGCAATTGCAATGAACTTTAGCATGTCAACTTGCATTCAGTTTCTCAGAACAAACCATTGGTTCCCATAGTAAACGTGAAAAGCGGGATACCAAAATTTTGGGTTTTGTTTACACAGGAAATCAATGACTTGCATTGATTATAACATGATCGGCTAATTACCAAAACAGTCAGATTTATTATGTTATGAAAACTTTATGTGTTTGCTTTATAATAAATCAGAACAATATACCATATATTTTCAAGGTTTTGATGCACATTAAAACCAAGAACACAATGTTTAGGCTTTTTTATTTCATGTCACAGGCTTGGTGTCCCATTTACACGGGAAATGACACCTTTAATTTATACATAAAATTAAAAGCTAATGAGTTCAATGTTTCATATTATATAATCTGAAAATTAGATGCAAATGCTGTAATTTAAAATGGAATTTATCAGTTTGAATACACGGGAAATACATATTCATTGTTAAATTTAAATAAACAAAATGTCACATAGTAAACGGGACACCAAAGTCTATTGGCACCCTAATTTACGGAAACACCCATATTTATTAATCTTTCCCTGGAGATGGCCAGCGCACGAAAGTGTTGAAAAAACCCAAGTGCGCTTGGCCGGATTCGAACTGGCGACCTTAGTATTACATGCACAATGCTCTTCCCAACTAAGCTATCAAGCCAGGGTTGGTAAAGGAGCGATAGATATTATCTATAGGTGTTAGGTTCAAAAGGTGTCCCAACCCTGGCTTGATAGCTTAGTTGGGAAGAGCTTTGTGCATGTAATACGAAGGTCGCCGGTTAGAATCCGGCCAAGTGCACATTTTTTTGTTCAAAACTATCGTGCACTGGCCATCTCCAGGGAAAGATTAATAAATATACATTCCTTGTCTACCTGGAGAACTAAGTAGTTAAATTTCATAACAAATATAAAAATCGTATACCGTTCTGATGCTATCCGCTAGGAAAGCGAAGGACACCTTTCGAACCTAACACCTATAGATGATATCTATCGCTCCTCTACCAACCCTGGCTTGATAGCTTAGTGGGAAGAGCATCGTGCATGTAAAACGAAGGTTGCCGGTTCGAATCCGGCCAAGCGCACATTTTTTTTTCAACACTATCATGCGCTGCCATCTCTTGAGAAAGATTAATAAATATACATCCTTGTCTACCTGGAGAACTAAGTAGTTAAATTTCATAACAGGAATTATGTCTGTGACTAGAGTTACATCAAACAAGATGAAATCCACTTCAGAATGAGGATGAAAAATATGTACTATCAGAAAACTGCATTTTACAGCAGTTCCAAATTCGGAAGTCATGAAGTGGTTGTATTGTGTTTGTGTACAGTAGCGAGTAGACCAAGACATTTTCGACTCCCAACTTCAGGCAAGATTCGGGCATTATCCCACCCCCGAATTTCAAGGTATTTTCAGCTTAAAAATTACATCGGTACCTTGGAACCACAATTTGTCGCCTGCCATAGTCGTTGTATATGATAGGCCTCATATGACCTTCGACCATGGCACATGACCTTTAACTGCATCAACAAATGAGGGATCCAATGTTGCACCTATGACTCAAGTTTGGTTCCAATTGAACTTCCACTTTTCAAGGTCAATTTTACATTTCAGGCTATCTTACAACTTGACCTTACAGGATTGACCTTTGACCTTGGCATGTGACCATTGACCTCAACAAATGAGGGATCCAATGCTGCACCATGACTTGAGTTTCGTTCCAATTGAACTTCAACTTTTCAATTTAGGCTAAAAGTGGAAAATTGACCTATCTTACAACTTGACCTCACATGACCTTTGACCTTGGTATGTGACCTTTGACCGTGGTATGTGACCTTTGACCTTGGTATGTGACCTTTGACCTTGGTATGTGACCTTTCACCTTATCAGCATATGAGGGATCCCATGTTGCATCTATGATTCAAGTTTGGTTTAAATCCATCGAAGTATGCAGATATTAGAGGCAAATGTTAACCCTTTTTCACAACAACAGACATCAACAACGAGTGATCCATATATGTGTCCTCCTGCCTTAAGGCAGGCGACACAAAAAGGGACTATACTTGGGTCAGTATGGTAATTGCAACCAAAATAAACACTCCAAATCCAAAGAAATGGTTTAAAAAATATGCACTATCTTTGTGCATTAACTAATAGCTGAATTGAATAAAACTTTGAATTTGGAAGCAAAGTATCAAGGTGTCGATAGGACTTTGCATTTCATGATACATCAAGACCATAAAAACTCTCTCCTCCAAAGTAAATTCAGGTTGCTGTCCAACCATGTTTCACAGCTGTTTGACCCCATGTAAATTTTCTATTTTTAGAACAATTTTAATCAGTGCCAACACAATTTTGAAAACCGATATAAGTGGGGACATAAACTATTACCTTTGTGAAAATCAGAAAAATCCATTGCGGGGATCTTGCCATAAGCCTACAAAGGTTAATTGATCTGTATGATAAAGCGCCCTCTATAAGCTCTATATGGCCATTTTCTATAGATGATGTGACATTTGTTTATGTTTATGGCGCCCCCTGTTGGTGTAAGAGAGAAACTGGCAGGCAAAAGCACCTATACTTTGCATGGGGAAATTCTGTTTTTTGCTGTAACTTTTGTTTCGAATTAAATAATACTAACTTTCTTATCAAGCATAATAAGCTAATGCTACCAGCTGCATTTTGTGACCAATTTAGATCAGGAAAGATTCTGCAAGTAATTTATAACCAGATTTTATGTGGTCTGTCACAGAAACTACTGTAATATTTTGCCTGCCAGAAAACAACAGAGGGCGTCCTGAATGTCAACAAGTGACGTCATAGGTCACATCATCTATAGAAAGACATATAAAACTAGCATTTTAAGAAAAATCATATTTGCCTGCCATGAAATTTTGTAAAATTTACACAGAATGTATCAATAAACCAAATCAGTTTTCAAAACTGTGTCGCCATTAATAGGTTTTTTTTTTTTTTCGTTTTTTCATAATAAACGACTTTCAAACAGCTGTGGTTTCTCTTCTGACAAACAGTCTGTCGACAGTTACACGCTTTACCTTAGAGCCAGAACTTACTGAAGGTAATTTCCACCATTACATAACTGTTTTCTCCTCTTTTAAAGTTTCTTTATAAAGTTAATCCGTTCTTTGAATTTCAAATCTGTTCAAATATGAATGTCATGTTTAACTAGTTCTTTCACTCAACCAGAAAGTGACACAAACTTGTGTTCCGCAGTAAACTCGATTGAAACAAGCAAATGAGATGAAACAAAAATTATTGAAAAGCCTGGTCTTCTTTCTTTCATATGTGTTACTTATGTTGAGATTTAATATTTTAAAAAATTGTTTTCGATTGCACCATTTTATTAGACAGGCTTTTCGCAAACATAAATACATTCTTAGCATTTGACAACAAAGTTTAATTGAAAGTCAGACTTCATGTAAAGTTTACAGGGAGAGATTAGGGAAGAAACCAAGAGATCGAAGAAGTTACCCGCAATTAAAGTGTGTGTTTATATATTCAAAGACTACGCAGATTAACAAACCTCCATATGCATGCACCTGCAACACCTGGATCGTGCATCCATTAGGCCTTGCAGATTAAAATCTGGAATGACAGGGGATATCATACTACTTGACCAAAATAACATGTAAAAAAGGTATTTTTTCAAGATGTTCGTAACATGAAAAGGGTTGCATTAACACCGAATCTGGAAAAAAAGGGTGTACTTTTCACACTTGAACCAGGACTTACGTGACTAGGGTCCGTTTTTTGATCCCCAAGTTTGTATTATTTGGCTCATTGTTTGTAAATAAGCTATTCATTACAGCCGCCAACGCATAAGCAAATTTCATTGAAAGCAATCAAGTATTACAAAGGATCACCAACTTTAATAGGCCAATAAGAGCTGGATTTTACACTTGCCATACTTGTTTAGGGTACTCTTTGAAACCCCGTGATCATGCATGCAGGGTTTGAAAAAACGTAAATTTCCCGGGAAGATAGTTGCATTTCTCACAGATTTCCCACTATACCTTATGTATAAATCCCCCCCAAAAAAATTAGGCGAGTAGCAGCATCAACAATTTAGTCGATTTATTAGTCCCACCCTACATACACCTACATCATACATTAATGGAAAGCTTATTATGTCTTTCAGATTAGGCATGATGTGAAATTGCCAATGTGGGCCGAAGGTGGTTCTTGGGTCATTTTAGCCATAAACACACATTTTTGGCCAAAAAAATGATATTTGAGATATTGGTATTTTTGGCATCTATATAACATTCCCCATCTATGTAAGTAGGTTTCAGAACTATATTGTGTCCCAAAAGCAAACAATAAGCTTTTAAAGTTTACAAAATATACAGTAAGTAAAGGCGATATTGGGTGAAAATATATGTTTTTCTCAAATTCATGTTTCTAACACCTGAAAAATAGTTAAACTTTTAGCTTAGCATCAAAACGTCTGTGTCTTATGCTCTAAATTGAGCTGAAAATACTTGATCTACCATTG
Source organism: Ophioderma brevispina (assembly GCA_023653785.1). Lineage (NCBI taxonomy): Eukaryota > Metazoa > Echinodermata > Ophiuroidea > Amphilepidida > Ophiodermatidae > Ophioderma > Ophioderma brevispina. Next base: position 27,665 of record JAMKCH010019441.1, on the reverse strand, counting down.
GCATTCGGATTAGGTATGATATGGTACTGCCAATATGAGCCAAAGGTTATTTTTGGGTCATTTTAGTCAAAAACATACATTTTGGGGTAAAACAGTGATTTTTGAGAAATTTATATTTTTTACATCTATATAACATGCCCCATCTATGTAAAGAAGGCTCCAGAACTATATTGTGTCCCAAAAGCTCACAATAAGCTTCTAAAGTTTACAAAATATACAGTAAGTAGTACCGATATTGGCTGAAAATACATGTTTTTCTCAAATTGATGTTTCTAACACCTGAAAAATAGTTAAACTTTTAGCTTAGCATTCAAACGTCTGTGTTTTATGTTCTAAATTGAGCTGAAAGTACTTGAGCTACCATTGGCATTCACAATAGGTATGATGTGGAACTGCCAATATGGGCCAAAGGTGATTTTGGGTCATTTTAGTCAAAAACAAATTTTTGGGTAAAAATGATTTCTGAGATATTGGTAATTTTGACATCTGGGTCTTTCCATGAAAAATGTCCTCAAAGTGTGACATGATGTAAAAATGTCAAAAATACATACTTAGATAATTTCTTGCATTCCAAGTGTTCTGATACACTTTGTCAAACATAAATCAAAGTTAATTTGACAGAAAATTACAGCAAATGCCATATTTGAAGAAAGTCATATTTACTCCCATAGAGTTAGTGTGGGGAAATCAACATGTAACACTGGGACACCGGCGTCCTTGTTACATGTTGATTGATGCATGCTAATAAGTGATTGTATCATACATAAATTATCAGAATTGTTTTTGTAGATTGGAAATGTTGTCTTTTTGCAACATTATCATTGAGTGACTGTAAGTCTGCATTTTTCGATGAAATAATACCGTTTTACTTGACTGGTAGTTCAACGTGTAACGTCGGACACCACTTATTCAAAGGTGCCAAACTCACAAAAGACAGGTGAAAGGTGACCTTTTTTTGGTTTTAAAAATATGTTAGCCAAGTTCTTTTCTCAACATGGTATGGAAAATGCATACTTTGCTTAACAGTGAAAATACAGACAAAACTGCATTAAATTATCAACGTGTAACATCGGACACCACAGTTACGTCTTGATCCATTTTGTGCTAAATCTGAAATATGACAAAATTTATTGTCTCTAAATGCTGTTAGATTTGTACCTGCAGTCATATTATCATTATAAATTGATATAGAGGTCATTTGGACAAAAATATGGAAGTCACACATGCTTTCAATATGTAACAAAAACATTTAAAGTCAGACACCAAATGTTACACGTTGATTCTTGCACTTTATAGAAATATACAGTGAAATAACGAAGAAATATTTTAAATGTGATCTGTTCATACATGTATGTTTTTTTACCTATATTTCTGCCCACCTATATCAATAAAAGGAAACAACCATTTTCTTGCATTTACAACTTATTTCTGATTGTTCACTTTCTATGTCGCAAAATGTCCCTATATTTAACCCCGGACACCATCGTATTCAGTGAAAATTAATGAAAATGTTATAAATAATTTGCACCAAGTTGGTTGGCATATGAAAGCCTTTGATTTAGTCCACAAGTTGAACTCATTATCATTATAAAAACTGTTTTGGTCTAATTAAGATAAACAATTTTGTGATCACACATATCAAAAATGTGATTGAGGACATTTTTCATGGAAATACCCATCTATATAACATTCCCCATCTATGTAAGTATGTTTCAGAACTATATTGTGTCCCAGAAGCTCACAATAAGCTTCTAACGTTTACAAAATATACTAAGTATTATCCGAATTGGCTGAAATGCCTGTTTTTCCTTTTTTTTCTTCCAATTGATGTTTCCTAACACCTGAAAAATAGGTTAACTTTTAGCTTAGCATTCCAACGCGCGGTGTTTTATGTTCGCTAAATTGTCTGAAAGTAGTACTATGAGTCCTACCATTGGCATTCACAATAGGTATGATGTGGAACTACCAAAATGAGCCAAAGGTGAATTTGGGTCATTTTAGTACAAAACAATTTTGTGTAAAAATGATCTTCTGAGATTGGTATTTTTGACATCTGGGTCTTTCCATGAAAAATGTCCCCTCAAGTGGTGACCTGATTAAAAAAGCAAAATCCATCCATTAAGATAATTTCTTGGCATTCCAATGTTCTGATTACACTTTTCAAACCTAATCAAGTAATTTGACAAGCAAATTACAGAAAATAACGGCCCATATTTGAAGAAAGTCAATATTTTACTACCCATAGAGTTAGTGTATGTCAGGACACATCAACATGTAAACTTGGGAACACCCGTCGTCCTTGTTCCTGTGATTGATGAATGCTATAGTATTGTATCATACATAATTTATCAGAATTGTTTTTTGTAGATTGGAAATGGTTGTTCTTTTTGCACTTATATTGTAGTGGACTGTAAGTCTCATTTTTCGATGACATTAATACCACTTTTACCTTTGACTGGTAGTTCACGTGTAACGTCGTACACACTTATTCCAGGTCCCACCTCACAAACAGAACAGGTGAAAAGGGTGACCTTTTTTTGTTTAAAAATATGTTAGTCCAATTTCTTTTCTCACATTGTATGAAAATGTCATACTTTGCTTACAGTGAAAAGAACAGACAAAACTTCTGCAATTAAACTTACCACTGTAACATCGGACACCACGTACGTCCTGAATCCATTTTGTGCTAAATCTGAAATACTGACAAAATTTCTATTTGTCTCTAAATGCTGTTAGATTTGTACCTGGCGTCATTTAATCATTATAATTGATATAGAGGCATTTGGACACAAATATGTAAGTCACACATCTGTTCATTGTACAAGCGAACTTTAAGTCAGACACAAAACCAAATGTGTACCGACTTGATCTCTTGGTGGCTGACTTTATATAGAAACATGATAGGCAGAATGAAATAACAGTGAGGGGGGGGATGGTGTTAAGTGTTATGATTGTTCTTGGAGGGTTGGTGAAAATAGTTACCTAATCGTGTACTGCCCCGCTGCGTATCGAAATCATGATAAACTATCATCACAAAACCATCTTTCTATGCTGGTGGTTGTGCAGCACCATGGAGGGGTGTCTTGCATTGTGGACATGTAAGCGTAGGTGCACGGTCATGGCGAATGATGTCAGACCGTATATTTAACCCCGACACCACGTATCAGTGAAAATGAGGTAAATTGTTTAATAATACACAATTTGCACCAAGTTGGTTGGCATATGAAATCCTTTGATTTAGTCCCAGTTGGAACTCATTATCATGATAAACTTTTTGGTCGTAATAAGATCCAATTTTGTATCACAACTATAAAAAGGGATTGCGGACATTTTTCATGGCAATACCCATCTATAATAACATTCCCCCCAGCATGTAGATTGTTTCCAGAACCTCTATATTGTGTCCTAAAAGCGCCCAATAAGCTTCTAAAGTTTGCCAACAATATATAGTAAATATAGGAAATATGGAGGAAAATAGTGCATATTCTTCTCAAATTTATGAATCAAAACCTGAATAAGAGCTCACTTTGAGCTAAGCATTCAAAACATTCATGTTTTATGGTCTAAATTTGCTATAAATCACTTTGGCCAACACATTCAGTTTATGGGTCGATTTGCACATGTCATTTGGACTTAAGGTATTTTGGGCCATTTTAGTCCAAAACATTTTGGTGAATAACATTTTTATTTTTATTTGAAACTTTCTTTAGGGCAGGGTAAGCCCTTCAGTGATAATAAGGCCACTGATTTCCAAGAGGCCCTGCAATATACACTGTACAGAATGAACTTATACGACATTTAACATAAGATAAAAAATACTAAACAACAGACAAAACAATAAGCAATGAGTATAAATGAAATATGCCCTCTACCAGTAGTACAATATGTTTATGTGTGATTTACAAATGTAGATGCTTTCAGCTGAGATGGACTCATTGTGAATTATAGTTACAGCGGAGACAGAGGAAGACTGTTCCTATTTTTGTTGCTCTCATATGGAATGTATGTTTCCCTGCATTTAGGTTCCAACGTGGTTTCGATCAAAAGAAGTTTGTTTAACTTCTGGTACCCTTAAATGAACTGAGTGCATACACAACAACATTGAACTGAGAGTAAAGGTAACCTGGGGCAAAGACCTTTGTAAGCATTTAAAAAGCATAGCCATAGACACGACCTCTCACCCTACCCAAACGACTCATTAATTTGTCTCCCACTGCTCCCGCTGTACCACATCAGTCGTTAACAGGATTTCTAATGTCAGCTGATAACATTTGCGAGCTATCTATTCATTGAAGACACACCCTGCAGTGTGTTAAAGATTGTTAGTACAGTTAGACCAAACAGGGCTGCAATAGTCAAAATTTGGCATGACAATTGACTTTGCCCAGCATAATAAGAGTATCTTTTGGAATATCATATTAAGACTTCTTACTACCACCACAACGTTTAGAATACAGGCAGACATTTGATTGAGATGACAGCACACCAGACATCAGAGGACGCACAATATTACACCAGATATTTAAACTGGTCACCCCTTTCAATAGTATAATACAGTGTCCGCAGAAACATTTTGAAATTATGGACAACATGGACATTTAACCAAATCCCATAACTTGGTTTTTCTTGGCATTCAAAGTGAGTTTTGTTATCTCAACCAGTTATAGAAATTGTGTTTAATTTGATTGCGTTCCAAGTCAAGTGTGTGGCTTGGCTGAAGTACAAAGAAGTTTTGTATCATCACATACTCGTACCATTTACCGTTAACACTATTTGAAAGATGATTGACAAAATTGATAAAAGAATAGGGGCCCGTTAGAGCCTTGGGGGAGTCCACTGTTGATAGGTTAAAGTCAGAAAGAGTAGACTAATGTTGACTGCCTGAGTTCTGTCACTTAGATAGGATCGCAACCAATGTAAGTGCAGGACCAGTAATACATTTGTCGAAAAGTTTCTCAATGAGAATAAATGGTTAACAGCAGTCAAAAGCCCTTCTGAGGTCCCGAAAAATTGCACCTGTTGCACCGACCCTCTCCATATTATTATCAAAAATAAAATCTAACATCACGCAAAAGTAGTAGCTGTGGATGGATTAGCACGAAAACCTGATTGGTTTCAGAGAGAAGGCCATTGTCCACAAGGTACTAATACAATTGATGTGAACAGCTCTTTCCATGATTGTTAGAAATAGTGGCAGACTGAAATAGGTCGATAGTTCCCACATCTGACTTGTCACCAGTTTTTTAATATGGGAACGTTGCTTTTTTCCCATTCTGGCCGGAAAAACCGAATGTTCAAGGGGAAAAAGGTTGCAAATAAAAGCAGAGAATTGCTATATACGGAGCAGCCAGCTTTAGAAGTATATTACATTGAAGCATCAAAGCCTGGAGACTTAAATTATTAGACATATCACATTTTGCTTAATACACCCAACTTTGCGAGGTGAGACATTACAACACTGAAAATAAACACCAGTACTTTAAAATGATTTGTATTTGATGTGTCTGTCTTCCTTAATGAGCATCATCAACGTATCTGCAAGAGAAGAACCAATAGAGATGAAAATAGTTCCTATTAAAATCCTTAGAGTATCTTTAGCTGAAGATGTGTAACCATCATCAGTCTTAACATAACAAATAGAAAAAAAAAAAAAAGAATTGGAACGTAATGATGTTCTGTTAGGTAACAGCTTTTTGAGAGTGATACCATATTTTATCTGAGTTGTATAACATTTTCAGCAATAGAAGGCAGAATAGATCTCCTTTTTTAAGAAAGTGACCGCTATTGTTGGCTTTATTGCGATAAAATTTAGCCATATGCCAATCATGGGGATCATTAGATTTATGAGCTCTAGCGAAAAAATAGTCACGGTCTTTGCAAACAGTCAGAAATTCACTAGTGATATATGAAAACGAATTTTTGAGATAATGGTGTTTTTGACATCAATATAACATGCCTTATCTATGTTAGTAATTTTTAAAACTATATCATTCCTTAGAACTTCAAAATAAGCTTTTTAAGAGTACAAAATACAAAGTAAGTATAGGTGATATTGACTGGAAATGTGTGTTTTTATCAAAGCTACTTGAAAGTAAAACTTAAGTTACCTTTTCAAAATGTCCATAGGCAAGTGTAAAATTCTACCCTTAACAAGTATTGGCAATATTTGACAACTGCATAGATCTGGTTCTTGATACATCGCTTTCTATGAAATGTGTTTCTGCGTAGGCTGTACTGAATAGCTTACTACATGTACTTGCACATAAATAATGACCAAATACGATACAAAATTAAGGTTCACAAATCGGACCCTAATCATGTAAGTTCAAGTCCCGGTTCAAGTGTGAAAAGCCACATTTCAGTGTTTTTGCATGCCCTTTTCATGTTACGTACGTATCTTGCACAATCTTGAAAAAAATAAACCCTTTTACCGTGTTTCTTTGGTCTTGCATGAGATCCCCTTGTCAATGGACAGTGAACAAGGGACACCCCCCGCCTTCCCGGGACTTCAGATGTTATGTTGAAATCCTTTTTTTTTTTTCAGATGTTGGGTTATTTTTATATACAATGTACATACTTCTTCACTAAAGAAGTTAGTGCGAGAAAATAGTACATTCCTGATTATGTATATTCTGATACTAAAATTAATATATTTCGGTATGTATACAAATTGTTTAAGTTAGTTGGTTCATATTCCGACCAAATGGTATATCAAAACAGTTGCAAACCATATTTGACTGGCAAAGTTATTTAGAGGTTTAGGATGATGTTTAGGGTTTATGTTAGGGGTTAGGGTTAGACACAAGTGCCAATCCTACTCCACTAGCTAGCCCTAGCTAGCCCCTACACCATTCACTAATGTTTTGCAGCAATACTCATACCACACAACTACCACATCACAGGCCCTAGGATGGTACCCTATCCAATTACCACCAGGTACACTCATACCACAGAATACCACAGAATAGGTCAGGTCAGGTTTACTTTAAGGTGATTGGGGCACTTGCTAGCTGCGCGCACCAGTACCCCCAAGCAGATATTTCTGCAAAATTGTGACTTGGCGTTCCTAGCTGTTAGCGCGCGTAAAAAACCAACCCTTGCGTACCCTGTGCGATCCTCCGAGATAGCAAGCACGCTTTTAGCCTTCAATGAAGTACATGTAGTATAGTATGCCTATGTGCTGTTCACAGAATTTAATGCATTATTAAACACACTTGAGTCAAAATTATATTGCTACTTATACAAACGGGCCATCAAGTAACTAAACCTTTTTTCCGAAAAAAAGCAGCTTCTCTTCCTGAATATTTTTCACACACTTTTTCAATGTCGTTTCGGAAAGTGGTGTTTTCTTTATATTTTCAAGACCCACAGATGTTAAAATGGTCATGACTCAGAAATGTCTTGATACATCTCAGATGACAAGAGAATTTTGTTTCCAACAACATTACTATCTGGTCCTGTAGAGAGTGTTAAATGCATAAACATGATGATTAATTGATCTTATAAATATAGGTGTTTCTCTGAAGGATATCACTTTTGTCATTTTAAACCAGTTTTTCCGGGCATAGGTGCCCTAAAGTTAATTGACTAGCCTTATTATTTTGCCTCGTTTAAATCCAGGAATATCCGACAAAATCCATTTATGTACTCATGAGATATCACATTTTCAGGTATTCAACAGCAATTTATGCATTTTAGGGAAAACGCTAATTTACTAAAAAGAAGGATGGTTCAGGTAACTTTACAGCAGAAATGGCCGTAAATAAAAAGGAATGTTGATTATCTTTTCATGAAGATTTGACTCAATTACTACTTGGAAACGTCATAATCATTTTAACAACATGAAGAAGTGATGCAAATCTTAATCCACCACAAATTCAACTGATACTAAGGCTTTTATTTACATTTTAGCGTGCGATTTCTCTGTCAGAGCAAAAACCACAGACTTTCTGTGGCCCAGCGCCATTGCAGCATAGTGGCCGACAACTTGGCATAAAAAACGACGGACGTAGCATAGCGAATGCTCATATATGATTTTTTAAATTCCCAATGACAACTTTTATTAATATCGTTTAACTTCGTAAAAGGAACAAATTTTGACAACAGTACTTAGAAAATTGCTAAGAAGTATAGGTAGGCCTATATTCGTCCAGCTAATACTGGTTTCAAAGTAGCCCTACACGCTTAAAATGCATTCAAAAATCACGAAATCTGGACACGCCCTTGCTTTCCCCTGTTTTCTTCCCTTTTCTTACCATAATCTTTTTAATTGATTCTCATCATACATCACAACAACATATCAAAAATTACAAAGAGGGGGAAAAACAATGCTCATAAGTTTTAATCAGTGCGCCCATTTTGCGTGCATGTTTTTGTTCGCGTGTCAGCTTAAGCGTTTGCCATGCGTGACACTTGTGGTTTTTTACGCACCTCAATATCGCGTTGGTATTTTAGACTACTAAAAATGCTGTTATTTTCGAAAATAACAGAAAAAGTAGTTCGATGACCCCTACTTTTTTCTTCAGTAATCGGCCGATCTTGTTAGTGCGCAACTTTTATTAAAATTTGGACAAAAGTTATCGAACCGATTTTTGTTAATATTCAAAAATGTCCATGAAAAAATTAATTTTCCATAGACGTGTGTGCAATTTTTTTGAAAAAATAGTTGTTTTTAATAGAATTTTTCTCAAAAAACGAGTTCGGTGACCCCATATTTTTATTTCGGATATTTGAGGTACATCGATGAAAGTTCATTTATACGAAATCTTAACAAAATCTATCGAACGGATCTATCGTGACCCAATCACCTTAAGGGCCTGCTACTGGTATCCTGGTAACCATTACTACCTTTCCCATGGCCGAGTTGTCGGCGGCTAAAAAAAAAACAGACAACACCCCCATCGATTTTGTAATGAATCTGATGAGGAGGGTAAGCTGGTTTACCCCTGTAATGAAACGAAATCATCCTACAAGGGAGTCATCTCTGGAAGAGCTTGGCGCCAGCCAGCACATGCTGCCATTGTATGGTGGGCATAGGTGCCGAAAGGCTAAGCCCCCGCCGAAACTTGTATTGACGTCAGAGGTCATCTTGTTCCATTACCTTTTTTCTCCAATAAAATCCTCACACACAGTATTTCTGAGTGTGAGTTGGTATCCGGCCCCCCCGTTGAACTGGGACCAACCGGATTAAAAACCTTGGTTCACTAACTAACTAACACAGTGACTGATTGCTGTGTGGTGACCTTTCATTACCACAATTTACGAACCATAATTGCATGTGTATTCTGTCTCAAACAGAAAGTGTTTTACATATTAATATAGAGTTTTTGCTTACTGTCCCAATGTTGATGGATTCACAAATGCATCCCCAAGGCAGATGCAAGAAATTCCCAAAAAAACTACCACACTAAAAGAACATGACCTGTCCCTAACTCTATATGACGTCATGGTTTGACGACTGAGGACTGCAACACCTAACTCCCTCGCCCTCTTTGAGACCTTGGCGCCCCAAAACAAACTGATTGCTCATGTTAGGGGGTCGGGTCCTGGAAACTGTATCAACATGGACAGTAGCAAACCGTCATCTATAGATATGTAAAACCTCTGTTTGAGACATATTATTACAATAGTTTTGCTTACTACATTCCCAATGTTGATGTATTGCAAATTGCATCAACTCCAGACTGTCATGGACGGAGGTCAATGAAGCAATAATTTTGCCAAAAGTCAAGGACCGAACATTTTCAGCATGAAAATCCCCGATCCCGAACGAATTGATCTCATACCAAACAGTCGATTCGGGATCCGCTATTCACTTGCATAAATAGTGGTACATAGTACCCAGCCACACACCTAAGTCAGACTAACCGTACGTTAACTACCGTTAGACTTATCTAGTGTTTGCTGGATTTCGCCTGTGTTTTACTAAGAACCGATCAAGCAAAATGGGCGCTAGCTCTTTTACTGAACGATTGAATATTCCGTAACAAGATTGAGGAAAAAACGTTGGCCAAGGCAGCCTGCCACTACGGCCGCCATGATTTCCTTATTGGCTAAACACCACGTTCGAACCTGTTGAAGCCTCCGCAACCTGTCGTGTAGAAATGACAGTCACGTGACTGCCCTCTGCAGCGGCGTTCGCCATGTCATCGCCAGAGACAATTCATCGTGTCAATTGGCTTTCACTTGCGCGTTACTGCGCCGCGAAAGCAGAAAAACTTACCCTTGGCTCCCTCCCGAATTGATTGCGTTCCTTTGTAGATCGGAGCGCAACCTCGTACCTGACAACGACCACGATCCTCCCTTACAGACGATCCCATGTTCAATCTCGGGAAGAAAATCGGGGTTGGCGGTAAATGGATTGAGCGTTCGTTCTTCGCCAGTACGCCATGCTTAAAGAACAGGGAGCGCAGTCCTTGCCCATAACCTAATTTAACGCAACATCGCTACAGCTCTGAGATCGGCGCCCTGAGCCATAGCAATAAGAAATCCGCTTCATAAGATCTCCCTCTCTCAAAGTCGCATGTTTCACCTTCATCGGCTCGAACGGAGCTGTGAATAAAGATATTTATATATATAATATAATATAATCCAATACCAATATGAATTGCGGACTCGATAACTCCGGACCTTAAACAGCTAATTCCGAATCGACCGGTCCGCAGGCAGTCATAAATGGCCGCTATAGGGGGCGAGTGGGAGAGACAACCTCTCTCCTTGCACCATCTTTACCAGGAACCCATGAAGAGTTCCTTTTATTAACCCCAGCGGCAAGTATCAGCGGACCCCCCGTTGAAAATTCGCCCTTTTCATGTCTCCTTACAACGGCCACCGAATTTGTGACTGTCCTCCCCCGCCTGCACCGATTATATAGGCCGGTATCTGAGAAGAAAGCCGTGGAGGACCTCTCAGCAGGTCTACCATCGGCCGGAACCACAGCTGCTTAGGCCCGACGGGTTGCGACTATAAGTCCGCACCGCTCCCCGTTCAAGCTTTCCAATTACGGAGGATCGATAATCGGCGGGAAACGTATGCTGTCCTGCTCTCCTCGCTTATCGACAGAGCATCTAGCGCAAAACTCCGTCGTCCGCTGGTGAGAGCAATAAACCGGAAGATACCGTTGACGCTCGAGGCGAACTGGGCGATTGAGGGGTGAAACAACCAGTGAAACCCGTCTGACTGAACCGCCTGAGGAGACAGAGAACTCACTATTGGCGGTCCTGTCTCTCGAACCCCTGCCCGTGAGGAGCTGTTGCTAGGACACTATGTCCCGCGCGATGTGGATCGTTCTGATCAAAAATGCTCCGTCTTCGACACCACTCGATAGGTCGAAGGTGTGGAAGACAAAGCGAGGGTGATGCAGTTTCACCCTGCTTGTTGACATAGGCCACGACCTGGAGTTTGACCAACTGGTACGTGACCCTGCTCCCGCAACTGTTGTTCGAAAATCTCTAAGAAGCACTGAACCACCCGCCCAGAGCTCGAGCATGCTTATGTGGATATGTAGCTCTCTCTCGGGAGACCCACTCTCTGCCAACCCTGAGGTCTCCCAGTGAGCTCCCATCCCCTCCTTCAAGGCTGTCACATCAAGATTTGTAAAAAAGGATACCGAAACTCCCCCCCGCCTCCAGGCCGGGACGTGCTTCCGCCAAGCGAGCTTGTCCCTGAGAACGAGTCATCGGAACAGAGTGAGACAGAGGGATGCGACTGAGGCCTGAATGGATAGAAAGCTGAATTGGAATTGTTCGGCTGTTATATTGTGGAAATCGCCCATACGGAGCCCGGTCCACCAGGCTGGCCATTGAACCCAACACCTTGAGCTATGCGTGCTTCGCCTACTGAACCCTCGCTCAGAAGCGTGACCCACTGCAAGGGATTTTTCAACACCCGCTCTGGTGATTATTGAAAAGCTGCCCGGAAACGATCCAACTCACTTCGCACCCAGAACAGAGGACTTGAGTGAGAAGAACAAGTTGGCTTCTTGTGATTCTAGCGCAATGAAAACCCAGGACGTGATACCATGTCGAGCACCACAACGCATATCCCGTATAGTTGAATCTCGAGTAGCCGAATGCATCATCCACTCATCGAGATAACTCAACTGATTTCCACTCCCCTCCCCCCCCCGTCGCCGAGATATCGCTCCCACTCAAACGAACGCGTGGTAAAAACCCGAGGAGCCGTTTACATGCCGAGGGTCAGGCATTGATTCCGCGCCCGAACACCCGCAAACGTAACCAGTAGCCGATCTGAAAAGCTTAAGGGAACGCACAAAATAGCGTCCCTATCCTAAGTCGGAAGACAGTTTGCTCATGCGCCCAAGGATAGGAACGCCCGAGGACAAGAGTCTAGTGCTCCATACTAAATCCTATCAGCAGCCGAATGAACTTGTTCACGTATGAGATTCAGTATTGGACGCCATCTCCGGTCTTCTCCGGGCGAGAAACATCTACCAGAGCCCCCCTTAAAAAGGGGGATAAGAACCGGGAGTATTGCCTATTTCCCAGGAGCTCCTTCCGCCTCGGCAATAAGACCTGTCTCCACGTGACACAGCGATACACTGTGTCCTAGTGATGAGGGATAGATGGGGGAAGAGCTGTGAATTCAAGTCGGTACCCCGACGAAAACACGCTGAACCCACTCGCCCGGGAGTATACTTGTTCAACACCCGGGCGAAATTCATCAGAGCGGCCGCCCACCGGCATTCTTAACCACCTTGATATCCACGGACGAACAAGGGTCGTGGCACCACGCGCCGGGGGGTGGGGGCCTCCCCTCAACTGACTTCCTGTATCGTATCGCCGAGTGCCTAAGGCGCTTGCCCATCGACCACCGACCCGCAAGAATTCCCTGCCCTCTTTCCATTCACGCCCTCACGCAACCAGTGAGGAGTGAAGGCGCTTGTGGGAAGAAGCCTGAGCCCGAAGAAATGGCCCGGGAGGTTTAGAAGTGTCAGACAGAACCCTCTTGTCCCTCCTGTGCTTCTTCTTTTGCTCATCGTCCCCCCTTCGAAGAACAGCGCTAGCTGTCTCTCGGGGAGATTGCCGCGTTCTCCGCTTTCCTGACAGTTCGCGACGCTGCCAGGCCTGCACCAAAAAACACACACCGTAATAGATATGTCGTGGGCCCGGGAGTCTCACACGACCCGTACTAAGGGTCCCAGTTGAGGCTGTACGTGAAAATGCAAACACTTTCACGCCGCAAAGCACCAGACTCAATGCATGTGACATTGAACTACTGACTATTCTGGACTACAGCACCGCCAAATTTCGGAACCGGGTCGCACACACACGTCTGCGTTGGTGACAAACGATTCACCCGCCTACAGGATGTGGGAGTTTCCCCTCCCCCTCCATAGCCCCCTTCCTAAAAAAATTGAGATGACTGCAGTAGAAAATGAGCCTAGGTGAAAAGAATTCGCGAACGCGAACCCAGAAGCCCTAGCTCTCTTCCCAAATGTAGAGTACGCCGGGCATGACTTGCCACTGTAAGGTCAAGCCGGGTGGCCATTCACAGGATCCAAAAATGACCAAAGCAACAGAACAATCCGCCCACCTCAGGCTAATTCCCTCAAGTATCTACTAAACCGTATGATTTCCTTCCCCGCCGATGAACCGTCTCCCTCCTAGAATCAAAGGCATCCCATGCTCACATCATTCCCCTGCAGGAAAGACAAGCTGACCCCCGCTTATGGAATCCTCCAGCCGCAAAGACGCGGACCCCGCAGACAACCCCGCATCCCAGTTAGGCCTACTTGGCCATAGACCACAGGATGAACTGGGTATCCGGTGGGAAAAGAATCAGAAGAATCACCTCTTGTTGCTCCTGTGAAGACAGAACGGAAGCCGCTGAGCTACCCGGTCTCACAGCAACAGACCCACCCCAGACGAATCCGACTCTGACCCGAGCCCGACTCCGTCTGGCCCGCTTCCGCTGATAAGCCTGCAGCCCCACCGAGAGTGGAGTAGGCCATGCCTACTAGGCCTGAAGCGAATGGGGTGAATACCACCCGCGCTCCACTATGTGCAGACGTAAACAATCTGACCGCCGGTGAACTACATGGTACCACCCCACCGCATGCCCCGACCCCGCCTGTGCATGGCTTTCCGCCATCGGCGGTGGCAAACAACTAACACCGCCCATACACGCGTCGATGGCCTCGTGTAGGTAGGAACCCGAATTTACCTGATACAACCAGGCACCCTTCCATGCTGGCACCCCCGGCATCACATGCCCACTCCATGTAGGCATCATGCCAGGAGGCCACATCCATAAGGCGAGGCAGCATTCACTCCCCCCCACCCATTGTTTCCAGGCTAAATGCGAGGCGGCAAGTGGTTGAGGAAGAGAGCCATTAGCGGCCGATACGGTGGATCACCACGCAACTAAGACCCGGCCAAGTCGGCGGGACTTGAGGATAATAAATCCTTTGAGGCCTTTAAGCCCCCTATTGTTCCGAGGTTGAATAGTGTCTGAGCCTATCAATGGACCATTGTCTGGCGCTAAAGCATTGACCGGGCCTGTCTATACTGTCCTAGAACTCCCAATGCCACCCTGATCAACAGACACACCACTTCCCGCATGCATCTGCAGCTATCCCAGGAATAACTCCCCGCACCACAGTTACCAACGCGGTCGCCGGGTGCGTGAAAACTGGCTGAGTTTCCCGCGGACTCTCTCATCGCCGCCCAAATCCACACGAGTGGTGCACCCCGCTGAATCTACTCGTGTAGAACCGCGGGCATGCCGCCCTCGAACGGCAATCATCTTTCCCCCCCCCGCGGGGGAATCGCTAGAAACCCCTCCTGACGGGGAGCTACGCTGTTCGTACCCAGCGTCGATACCCCAGAACCACCGGCTACAATCCCGAAGGAAATTCGCTTAGTCCCTACCTTGACTGAGAGCTACTCTGGTTACACCCATCGTCGCTACCCCAGAACCCCCGGCTACTAATCCCGAAGGAAATTCGCTAGTAGTCCCTTGCCACCAACCGCTGAGACCGGCTGGACTCTCTCGAGAAACGCCCGTGGTAACAGCTTTGGTACCTGAAGCCTCCGTAACCCCTAGGGAAACGGTTGCGACAGAACCAAGAGCCGTAGCCCCCCGCTAGTGACTACTCTCCTTGCGATACGAGCGGGTCGCTAGCAAACCAGAACTTACCCCAATAGGCTTAACCTAGGACTGCCGATGTCGGAGCCCAAGAAGCACCCCGCGACGACAAACAGAGTGCCGAGGACAAGGAGGAATGAACTCGCCGCAAGATGAGCACGGTAGGGCTGTGAGATTCGTGGCCCTTGTTTGTTTCGCGGTACTCTAACCCCCAAATAACACAGAGCGCCAAATCACTCCGGTACAAAATAGACTGTTACTAATTGTATGTATAACGCTCTTGACTAAATCAGTAATCAAGTATAGAAATAACCCGGAATCCAATCACGTTTCAAACAGAACTCGTCTAATACTTATCCCTCCTATGACTACGGACAAAGAAGGAACATAGCCTGTCAGATAAACCAAAGGACCAGGTTTATTAGTCGAATCAATACGCATGAATTCTCGACAAAGGCTAGTCATAAGATAAAAGAGAACAATAGGTCGTGGCTCGCGAAGCGATCGACCCGAGTCCTTGTACTTTAGGTCGGAAAAAAGGTCGATGCCTCATCATTTGGGTACCATGGTGCAAAATTTCCTGAACCTAGTGAAATTCACCACGGTGAAAGCGGAATATATGCGAAAAATCCCGACTTTCTGACAAAGCCTACGCCCAAATTCTAACCAGAAAAGATAATTGTGCTAATATATAGGATCTAGGGGATTCTTGGGCTTTCCAAAGCCAGAACACCTCTAAAAGTGCTCAAACACGGAGACACAGAAAATGTTACCGTGTTATGAGCGCCAAGAGTTTACAGATGGCGGGATCATAGGTGTTGCCAGTCGTAAACATGGAAGTCATATAGTTAGGGACCGTCATTCGTTGAGTGTGGGGTAGTTTTTTCTGGGATTTCTTGCAATCTGCCTTGAGGATTCAATTTGTAATACATCAACATTGGAATTAGGTAGCAACTCAAATTAATAATTATTTGGTAATCGGTTTTGTGATAAGGGCAATTCTACACCACTTGTCAACCACTTTTTTTAATTTGCTTATTAGTGTCACATGAACCAGTTCACTGAGACATTTTTTTTTGCTAGTGTCAAAACGAACCACTTTTCTTTGACACTTTCTTTTTCTTTTGGCTTATCAGTATCAAAATGAACTCATTCTTAGACAATTTCTTTTTTTTTTTTTTTTTGCTTTTTAGTGTCGAAATGAAACACTTTCTTTGACACTTTCTTTTTCTTTTTTGGCTTATTAGTGTCAAAATGAACCAGTTTCTTATTTTTTTATCTTGCTTATTAGTGTCAAAATGAACCAGTTTCTAAGACAACTGTTTTAAACTGCTTTTATTTTTTTTATTTTTTTTATTTTTTTTATTTTTTTTATTGTTGTCAAAATAGACCTTAATTTCTCCCCCGTCAAGTCATTCCTATATTTGTGAAAAACACCCCTAAACGCTATTTTAGTACTGGCCAACCTTATCCATTTTACTTCAAAAAAAGCTGTCACCACAGTGTTCTATTTTTAACATTTTGATCTCCACAAAGAAATTCCAATTTAGGTTGAATTTCAGCCAATCTTTTCATCTTTAACAGCCATCCCACTTATGGCCAATTCCCGTCAAAATACAGAAAATATTTTCATAATATACATATTTCATGTTTCTTATAATATTAATAAATATATTAGATATACTGTATCCAGATATTTATTTTCTCTCAATTGCGCGTCTAAGTCACGACCGTACGCACGCCTCAGCATAGCAACAAGTTGAACAACGCAGTAATTTTAAATCAAACCAATAACGGGCTGGTGTAACGATCCAAACAAGTGCGTATGTGAGTGCGTACACTGCAGCACACGCGTTAGCAACGGCAAAACCCCGCGAAAAGGAGAAAATAAACTCCTGGACAGAGTATAGACGGTTATATTTCCATTGTTATGACGTCTCGTGGACGTGTAAGGTCAGAAATACCTTTCAAACACAAATAAATGAGCCTTATGCAAAAGTGATCTAAATTTACAATAAAAACGGATTTAATGATTTGTAAACACGAAGGTTCAAGAATTTGGTATGTCAAAACAAAAATTACATAGTAAAATTACACACAATTAGTTAAGATTATACTTAGAGTTCTCAAGTGTCCTGTGTTGAAAGCGTTGCAGCTCAACGATTGATATGTCCTCCACAGCGAAGACTCCAACATGACAGCGCATAAGTTCACATAAATATCCATGGTATATTCCATGCAAATCTTCTGAGTCTTGAAGATAATTTGTCCAGCAGTTCAAGACGACGGGGCTTTCCCTCGACGACACTAATGTTCCACAATAATGGGGGGAAATCCAGGTATTATACCACCCTCAGTCTGTCGCTATGTCCTAAATAGGACCACAAATGGAATCCCTCTTTGATTCCAAAAACTAAAGCTCTTTGGCTTAAAAGACGACAGCAGACAATCTAGCTATCAAGCTACGGCGGCATCCAAAGTATTAAATCCTGGCAATATATCTCAAATCTACATTATTGTAGATTAAAACTAGCATTAACATTTAAGCTACTGGTTACTCGAGAGTTGATGGCGGCGAGACTTATACTCAAATCTCAATTATACACTGACTTCACAAATTCCCAAGTCTTAAAATAGATATTACCACAGAATCATGCATAAATATAACCTTGCACTAGCTACCCAATTGGAATTCACATAAATTACATGATCTGAATACAATCACTTTACAGATATAACGTTATGGGGGAATTACCTATCCCTCAAAATGTTTTGATTTAAAGCATATTAAACCCAAAGTTGACTCAGGCGGACGCTACAGCTTTACAACTCTTGGGGAATTCCCCACTTCCCCTATTGTGCAATCTAACAGGTGCACCTTGCAAAAACAAAATAGGGAAATCCCCTGCTCTCTTTTATCATAAACAAAGTACTTTTCCCGGGAGAAATCTTTTCTCAAATAAAATTGAGAAGATAATATTTTTAATCAGAGAAATGGAGGCCATATAACACCATCCACAAACCATTCTCTCCCAATGGAATTACACAGTGGTCTTAAATGGATAGGCAAAAACAAGACTTAATAATGCGGCCCAGGTTCGAGTCTGGCGGGATCCATGAGAAAAAAAATAAGTTAGTAATAATTAAGAAGGTACTAGATGTAAGAAAAGTTAATACTAACAGTGTGCTAGTGAAGGGTTGTAATGATGGCTTCAATTAATTTTTGTCGTGCTTCGCAGTGTGCAAAACCACAAGTTGTTGTGTTGTCGCGCTACTTGCTGTTTTTTGTCGCCGTGACAAAAAGTGCTGTCGTGTGTCGATGCGACAGTTTGTCACGGAGTATTTCTTAACTGTTGTATGTTGTTTGCGGCACGCACGGCTCAACATCATGGCGCCATTTGTTTACGTAACGTTGGAATAGTCTCACCCAAAATCCCAAAATGAATCATTTTAGCGATGTCCCATCGGGCGGAGGGAGTTTAACAAATATGTAAATACTCCGTGCATTTTCATTGGTCAGTTTTTTACGGCACCGGTGGTGTCGCAGAAAGTTGAGTTCAAGTAAACTCTTCGCTGTCTGTCGCCGGGAGCAGCACGACAAACTAATCGATTTATAGGCTTGTCGCAGCTTGTCGCAGCTTGTCGCAGCCTGTCGCGGCCGACATGGCAAGTTTTATGGTCACGTGTAACTACGCTTGCGCTGTTGACAAAAATTACTTGTCGTGAGACACTGCGACAGCACGAAGGCTATATGAAACCAGCATAAGGCATAAGCATACGGTAGTACAGGAAGGACAGTACCTGAACGAGCAGGAAGAGAGAGAAAGGGAAGGTTCATAACAGATTAAGGGTGCAACGAGAGAGATTCATAATAAAACAGGTTGTTCCTAATAAAAATGTGAACACTCCCTAGGTGGAAAGAGGGACAACGTAAGGCCACCTTGAGGGAATGGAATTTATTGGATTCTTGTTCCCTGTTGGAGGCGCAGCAGCTTGCCGCTGTGGAAAGTATTTCATTATTTTCTGAAAAAAGGAATTTTATCTTGAAACACTTGATAATAAAAACATATTTTAAGTTGCTCAGAAATATTCAAGCATCCCTTCTGTTTCATTTTAAGCAGTTTCCTGGGAGGGGAGTGTCACATTATACCATAATAATGAATTGCCCCAAATTTTTTGTCCTGATTGTATAAGTACATGGCTGCAAAAATGCTGAATGATTTTTTTAAAGTTTTGAAGAAATACACCTGTAAATACCCCTGTTTTGTTAATTAGCCACTTGTAAACCTTTGTTGTATATAACCAAATATAAGGTTAGTAATGTATTCAAGATACTTTAGATGTTAATAATGAATTGACAGTAAATAATGAAATGACAGTATTTGAAGGGTGTTCCACGCCAAGTAGACATGGAAGAAAGTAGATTTTAGCAATCTAATTTTCAAAACCTACTAGTCCCTCATCACATATTGGTATCAAATGAAAGAGGAACAAAAAGCTATCGCATTTGAGTGGTCTAGCGGTAATATTTACATATGTTGATATCTTTTTCTTCAAAACACATGATTTTGAGGAAAATTTTACAATTTTTTATGGAAAAACAACTACATAAACCTTGTCATTCATTTTACTCCTGAATAAGGTTAATTATGGTACTTTTTGATGAATTCTAGACACAGTTCAAATTTACAATAAAGGTAGTTTTTATCAGTGTGAAGTCCTGCTTTGAGAAGTGGATCAGTTAAAGTGACATTCAATTGTGGACAAAGTGTAATGCGACTAACCGTAATGCGACTAACCATTCATTCCCTTGGATACACCTGGTAGAGTTGGTTCATATTCTCAATACCCATATTCGTAAATCAGTACAGGAGTTAATTACATGAACCAATAATTGGAAAGTCCTAGTAGGCAATCAGCTGCAAGGTTATTGGTCCGGTCTGAGGGTCAGATGGTTGATGAGAAGATAATTCTATCCAAATTTTCCGCGAATCAAAGAAAAAATCGAATGTCTTGCAGGCAGCAGCCGCCTGGTTGTGGGTGAAAAATTGATTTTTTTTTTTTACGTATTCAGTCATATTTTGAAAGAAATCACCTCTAAAATAATTTTTCTTATAAAACCTTTATTTTACATAATGATTTTTGTATAAAATGAAGAGAGAGAATGTACTCTATTTAGACAAATAAACCATATATGACAAGCGTTCAAGCTTTTAAAGCCCGGAAAAAAAAAAAAGTGATCAATCATTCGAAGACCACCACCACCATCATCATAATCATTGCAAATGACATCTCGCTTAACTGTGTCATTGCCACCATCTCAATAAATTTATAAAAACAAAGACCTTTATCTTCTTTTTTTTTTTGAAAAACTAGTTGGGAAATGTTACCAACAGAACAGACAGAATATACAAAAGTTGGCGGCACCACAACGACTGATCACATTAACTTACCGCAAAGCGATAAATTTTTACTTCTCAAACAGTTAAGGGTATTCTCAATTTGATTAAGTTTGGATTAAATGAGGTCAAAAAGACGATTAGTATCAATAAATGAATCTCCAAAGCTTCAAAAGTGTTTGATCTCCATTTCAGTCAGACCTGCTTCTTCAAATGGGATGAAATATTAACGACCCTTGCCAATGCGAATGCCTCTCAGGATTTTGAAGGTTATAATAATCAATTGATAAAGAAGCAAAATTTATCACGTGTATGAAAAGGCGCTTTGAAGATTCCAAATGCCAATATCGGAAACAATAGTTGTATCATTGCCAACAACTATAATTTTCTTTTCAAAGGTGCCAACCTAAACCCTATCTTATCATTAGCCAAAGTTCAATGGCAAAAATGGAACATACAAAATAGGGCAGCCTTTGAAAATTGGCACGTGGCTTGTCGATAGGTTCTACTAAGAAACTCATTATTAACTCTTACCTGATGTTCTAAAATGTGTGAACCACTGGGAATAAAATTATCACCTAAATTGAAGCGACTTAAGACATCAAATAAAAAGTATGCTCAACACTGCCAAAGTCCTTTTCAATATGTAACAAAATCATGGACCCTGGAATACCTTTATATCCAGGGAATAGAATAAGATCAACCAATAATACGCTCTTCCATAAAACCATTTGGTTTCATGAATATATCCTTTAGTTAAGATGTTGGAGCCTTATTTATATCTTATAACGATTGAGCCAGGAATAGTTAATAGAATCACGGCAGAAACAATATTTGTTTTGTTATCGTTATATAAAACAATATGAATGCCTATTTTTGTGGAATAGTAAAAAATATCACTCTGTCCAATTTGGAATATTCCATTCACTCGGCTTTGCCTCGTGAAATCGAAATTCAAAATTTGGACATGTGTGATAATATTTACTAATTCCACGCACTAGGCCTTCAAATTTGTATAATAAATTTATAGTCATTTGTCAAGAGAGACTAGAAGAGTGAAGGGCAGGCACTTTTGGTGCAACAGTGATCACGCCATTTTTTAGATGGGGACCATAATTCTGCTCAAAGAAGATATTAAGGTCAGCTATATCATAAAAAACAATGTTAAAATTCACCTTAAGGCCTCCAAACCACAAGATTTATTGTGTCACATAAGTTCACATTCATAAAAAAAAAAAAAAAAAAAAAAAAGGTATCTCTCCTTTGAAATAAGCCCATTCAGAATCTTTACTTTTCTTCGAAGCCGGGGGGTGGTATCAAGCTAACCCCCCCCCCAAAAAAAAAGAGCTGCCAGCCTGCTTTTAAGCCATTGTATAAAATGGGAAGAATAAAGATTATAAAACTGCAGGGTTTTAAAACAGTTCAGTTTGAAGGGGCAATTAATTATCTTGAACCAAGAATCAATGCCTGTCTTTTCTAAACCGCAAAAATATTAGTATCTTTTCACCTGCGTTTGTCCATGGCACTTTATATTCTTGAGCTGATACCCAGACCAGCACATCGGTTGTATTATACATTTTTTATAATACCGGCACGCTTTCATCTGTAAAAACCCAATTTTGTATTGTTTAAAGGGTTGCTCAGAGATTTGTAAATATAATTTTTTTGCTACCTGTGTGTATTAACGGGGGCGTATCTTGGGGTGCTATCGGGACCTACCCGGGGGTTTGAAAAAAAACAGACAAAATCAGCCTATTTTCGGCTTATTAAAGGTGCTTCCGCCCAGGGGGCCCCCTCTTAAACCAGGGTGGATACGCCGGGGAGTATAGTACTTAAAATGATCAATTCAAGTTTTGAGATTAATCAGATTTTCGTTTCGACGTAGGATACTGCGTAAAAAAAAAAATACGGATCTTGAATTCTATTACCAAGTTGCGATTTCTATATGAAGAACATCAGTGTGAGATTAGCTATTTCACACAGTGATTAGTATTATGTGAACAAGCATTTATGTATATTAAAACAGGGTGTTTTTATAGAAAATTAAGGGCCACATCCTGGGGAAATCTCGGGAAAGACTAGAGCAAAACCAACTATTAGAGGGTAGTTAAGAAAATCTAGGAAACTGAATCTGATCAGTAACTGTAATAGATTAGCTTACCCTCCATACTGGAAACAAAATCTAAGACAAGTTTATGGAAAATATTCAGTTACGTTGTTTAATTTATGTTTTATGGGCGCAGATAGGAAAACAATTATTTGATATGGGAACTGCTAAAAATCCTTCTGCACTAATAACCTTTTTGGCAATAAATTAGACAACCAGACAAAGATACTGGAATGGAATATATATACATCCCCAAATTTGGTATCAAGCAATATTTTTTTGTTTGTTTAATTTTTGTTTGTTTTTAAATTTAAACTTTATTTAACAATCATTCAAACAGTGAGGTTTAGGTGAGTGACAGTATTTCGAATGAGTAGGTGGTTTTGCGATATCTGTCAATGGATTCCTATTTTAACTGGATTCCTATTTTTAGATCTGTATTCTGTATTTAAAAAAAGGAAGACCAAGGGGCATGTCTATGCTTTTGTTAATATAAGTAGGCCTATGTGTTATCTTGTGGGAAAAGCCTGTGAGTTAATGGCAAGAATTATTCAAAATACCTTTTTTAAGGAGTGTTGGTTCTTGCTGACATGTTTGGTTCCAAAGCATTCCTTATATCGAAAGGTTATCTAGTTTTTCTTTAATATGGAAATTGTTCATTAACTTATGCTAGACTTGATATCAGTTATGTTATTTGGAGATGATTTCTTGGATGACGAGGTGTAAAAAGTTAGCAAGAAGGTTATCATGACAAGTTGTGTGCTTTGTGGGTAAAAACCATACAAATTTATTAGGCTCAGAATTCAGAATTCATAGATTTTAATGTGGACTCCATGGGACAGGTCGCAAACCGAATTGCATTAGTATAAAGAGAAAAATTGGCTGAAATACTACAAACCCGATAAGAATGATTTTTGTTGTAAATTTAAATAAGAAAATGAGCATTTCTGATCACATATGTTTAGCTATTTTACGCAAAAAACAGGAGCAATCACTTGTTTGGACATGCTACAATGCCCATCTATGCCACTGATGTTCAAGGAACTTATCATTCATATGACGACGTCATTTAGGGGGGTTGGACATCAGGAATTCCTAAAATTTCCATAAAAAAAAAACACACCACGGTCTTCCATTGACTTTACATTACACATCTTATGCTACCGATGGAATTGCACGAGGTATAGGCGCTTTCGGGGGAGTAACGGTGAATATCTGATCTACTTGGAAAGTCGGATTTAGTAGAAAGAACACGCCATATTTGGTTAAGAACACACCATATTTGGTAAAAACACACCATATATGGATTACGGAGGCATTCTGGCTAATTTATTACTCAAATATGGTTTTTGAACAATTTTTTTTAAAATCGCTATTGGGTTCCCGGGGTTTTCCAGTGAAGTG
Source organism: Ophioderma brevispina (assembly GCA_023653785.1). Lineage (NCBI taxonomy): Eukaryota > Metazoa > Echinodermata > Ophiuroidea > Amphilepidida > Ophiodermatidae > Ophioderma > Ophioderma brevispina. The sequence continues at coordinate 3,647 of JAMKCH010019441.1, read as the reverse complement.
TTGGTGCCATTGAAGTGTTGGCTCGCAGAGCTCGACATCGAGCCAGACAAGGAGGTATTTACTTAAAATAGCGAAAAGTGTCTTACCAGCAGAAATGGGTCTACCAGAAGCGAAGCGTTTGTGGGGATCGTTCCACGAATCCAATAATCAGAAGATAGAGGGGCATGTCTATGCTTTTGTTAAATAAGTAGGCCTATTGTGTTAATGGTGTAAAAGCCTGTGATAATGGCCAAGAATTATTCAAAATACCTTTAAGGATGTGACCATGTTTGCGTCCAAGCATTTCCTTATATCGAAAGGTTACCTAGTTTTTCTTCATATGGATATGTTCATTAACTTATGCAAGACCTGATCTCAAGTGATGTTACTTTGGAGATTATTATCTTGGATGACGAGGGTGTAAAAAGTTAGCAAGAAGGTACCATGACAAGTTTTTGATTGCTTTGTGGGTAAACCCCCATCAAATTTATTCTGCATTCAGAATTCATAGAATTTTAATGTGACTCCATGGTCAGGTCGCAAAACAGATTGACACTTATTAAAGAGTTGAAAAGTTTGGTGAATACTTAACCGATAAGAATGATTTGTTGTAAATTAAATAAGAAAATGGCATTTGATCACATATGTTGAGATGATTATACCACTTAGCGCAAAATGGCGAAGTAAAATCAGGGTCCAGTTTTTTCGACTCCCTCTATATGTAAACGGTCATTTCGGAATTTCAATCTTCTTAGACATTTTGTTTGTAAAGACAAATGGTTAATTGCCGCCATCGTCTGTTGTCTCAATTATCTATGATAAAATAAGCAATGAGTGCTATAGCTTCTATCCGAATCAGTTTATTCAGTTTTAATCAAATTGTGGAGTTGTGAGGTGTTAATTGAAACAATCCCAAAAAAAATGCACGTTTTGCCCAAATTACGAATTTATCGCCCTTTTTCAGCTAACAAAATAACAAAGTGATATATGGTGTATTTGGCTACAATAGAGTATAATTCTCTTTTCATTTGATACAAAATCATTATCGCTGGATGTAAAATAAGGCTTTATAACAAAACATGATTTTAGTATTTCTTTTCTTGCAAAATATGAACTGAAATAGTAAAAGTCCAATTTTTCACCCCAAACCCGGCGGCTGCTGCATGTAAGACTTCAATTTTCGGATTCATTGGAAAATTTTGGATAAGGATAAGCTTCTCACAATCTTCTGCCCTCCGACGGGGCAATAAAACCTTCATAGCTGAGGGCCTATTTGTTTGAGTGTACAGTTGAATTGAAATGTGGATTTTGTTGCATGTCTTTTTGCGTAATGCGACTAACCAACATTCAATGCAGTGTCATGCTTGAGTCAAAGACCATCAGTAATATTTATACATTAGATTGAAACCACAAGTGTAGAGTTGTCCAATACACAAAATCAAAAAGGGCAAGGTCAACTGGTATTGAAATCACAAAGCCGCTCGACCAAAGGAAGAATGTAGAAAAGTGTAATGTCGACTAACCCGTGAAGCGCCCAATAAATGATATGAAAATCGGACCTCATCGCCTTAAAAATCTCCAACAGGAACTACGAATCAACTTCAATTGGCCTAAGAGGAAGTTCTTCTTTTTTTTTTCGCATTTGTTTTTTCCATTTTTTTGTTTTTTATTTTAAACCTGCCCCAAAAATGTACAACTTTTTGACAAGACAAATGAGTTCAAATCATGGCCTTAATATATTTAGCTTGCTTCCACTCCATCAATCCTCTAGTTATACTCCTTGGTGGACGTACTTTAGAGAAGTTTCAGTCAACGAGGTAACGAGGCTAAAAATACCATGCCCATTTTTTTCTCCCCATGACAAATCAAAGCGTCGCCCTCTTTTAGAATGTCGAGCTAGTATACAAATATTGACTGCTAGAGGGGCATGGTTGAAACTATATGCCCAAGGTGATCTCGAAACTATGCTATGCCCCGATGCGTAAGCCGAGGGGCATAGTATGGTTCCGAGATCACCGAGGGCCTATAGTTTCAACCATGCTCGGAATAAAAGCATCAATATTTGTTTTATTGTACCGCGAATATATAGATTCTTGTCATCTGATTGGTTCAAAAAACATTCTATGCAGGATGCTAACACAGGCTATAGGCATCATGATCCTGATCCTGTCATTGGGGTAGTCCTGCTGAGCATGACTCCTCCTTATGTACAATATCACCATGCCATTAACTTAATCAATAGACGGTTAAGCTACTGTTAAGAAACCTCATGTGAAGTCCCAATTTATTGGGACTATCCATGGGGTCCACGTTCATATCTAGTGAATAAAAAATTACCTTTGTTCCATTCCATCAAATTAGCTTTGCAGATAGATGATTTGGAGGCCAAAACACACTAAGGGAGTCTATTTGAAGTTGATGCAAAATTAAACTTGATGTTCAAGTATTTAAAGTGACAGGAGGAGATTTTTTTAGAATACAAATTTCTCTCATTTGCACAGAATCGATTGAAGTTGAAGACCACACCAAGAATGTTCCGAAGGTTTTATTGACAAACAAGTAAACAAAAGAAATAGCAAACCTGTTTTGAACTTGCCTGACTATTGTAATTCTTGCACGACAGAAAGTACTAACCATATTATTACATAAAGCCAAGCGTATTCGGCTTATTCAATTCAGTTGTATCTAAACATTGGAAAGCATTCGCAATATGTCAAAAAACACGAGTTCGACAAAAATTGGGGGGGCGCTTCTTTCCCCCTTTTGGAAATCTCATGTCTCTTTAACCCTTTATTGGTTGATGGACCCCATCTACATGGATCGCTTGGGGGGATCCTGTATCTGGGGTCCCTCACAGATCGCCATGTGTAGGCCTGGCAATGGGCATGGAATGCCTGCTGCATGCATGGTTTTTTTAACAATGTTTGTGTAACTTTTGGTGCAAAACTTGTGAGAATTACATCAACCTTTCTGTGTTGAGGAAGCGATATTGGAGTCCAAAATGAATCGCCGTAATCGACTTCTTGCCGTTTTTTGTCGGCAAGATGCATACAATTTTCCTTGCATTTCATTGACTCGATGGCTCGCACTCGAATTCGGGCAGTTTTACATGACCTGCAGATGGCCGTGTCATCGATGCCAAATTATAATCCTTGAATATCTTCACGGTGTCTTTACCTGCCCTTTGGTATTAGCCTTTGAGCTGCATCTCTTATTCCTTTCAGATCTTCATTACAACAAGCTCAAAGCATGATACGGATGGTCTGATGCTGCGATTCAGAGCCATTCACAGTACGAGGAACAAATACGATCAGGGGCAGGGATCCTAAATAAATCTGATGGACCCTCGATCAAGAGAATGGATGCGTACTGCAACACTGATCTGCATGAAATCTGTAGCTTATAGTTCGCCCTAGCCGTGCGTGGCGCTATTACCCTTACGTCATCCCCCGGTTTTACGTCATGACTACGTTATGCATAATTAAATTTTGTAGCTTAGCTTATCGAAAGTGGCGGCGCTATCACCATCGACACTCGAAATTGTCTATGGGCATTTGTACACATTGTCACCCACCTGTCGGCTGCTTATATTCATCTCTTACACCACCTTCAATATGTCACTAGTTCGCGCGAATGCAACCCTAAATATACGAGCAATGACGTTTTCG
>JAMKCH010019440.1:0-107288 GCA_023653785.1 Ophioderma brevispina | reverse complement strand
CAGTCTCTTTTTGATAAGTTTGGGCATGGTTGTAATTTACAGTCGGCCTAACTATTATGTGGCGGCTATGGACGCCTCCTGTTCTCATTTCTATCCAAGTTACTTTGCCAATTCTACGTGTTGAAACAAAATCTGCGTCTTGGTCTGATAAGGGCGCAGTAGTCCATATGTTAGGCTATTATGTGGACGAAAAAATGGAAAGTAATGAGATGTAGGTTACAGAAAACAGTCTCGAAGATTCCTTCTGATGAGATCCCACATCTAGATGGCTTTTAAGCAAAGATGATATAAGTTTTCCAGTATTTGCTTAGTGGTAGAGGCCATGATATGGATATAAGGGGCCCTTTTCTACGACAGTATAGTTCACATTGGTGGTATGGCAACAGCGGGGAAAAAAATCATGGATGACTGAATAACAAAATAATAAGAATGCTTCGGGTTTGCAGTTTCTTCCGTGAAAACCACACAAAAAAATAACCTCAATTGGAAACAAGTTCTTCTATGAAAGAGGAGAAACTGAAAAAAACTCATTCTAAAATTTGCTATTTAATGCAAAAGACTTATATTTTAGGTTTTCATCTCATTCAGAAGCATCATCAGCTGTCATCGGTCCTACGCTGACGAAGGCCTATGTATGACCTTGCCAGCCACTCTATGCCACACTTGGTTGAACCAATTCACTGTTTCCCATTACATTAATCCCTCCATCTTTTACCTGTCATCCCCGGCTTTGTTGCCAATCATAGATCTCCCAAGTTGTAAAGATGTTGTCCTACTGTCGTCTGATGTACGATGTGGCTTATCCACTTCTTCCATTTCTTCCTTAGCTGTTTTCAAGATGTCTTGAGTTTTGCGTTTGTTTCTGACACATTTAATTTGTCATCTCTATTGGAATGATATTTATGATAATTATAATCATAGCATATATTAAGATAATTGAAATGTTCCCAAACGAAACCCGTGTTCTGACACCTTTGTTTCCCTTCTAGTGACCAAAAATGCTTCTAGACGTGCAGTAAATATCTTGGGTGAGATGGTATCTCCCTACCTGGCACCTTATTGATGTTGACCTTCACATCTCTTTAGAAGTGTAGCAGTGGTTGTACAATTTATGTATTATAGATCCAGGTAGGACTATACCTCTTATACCTCTTGTTGTTGCTTTCTTATAGTCGAAAAAGGCATGCAGGGGGCTGGTTGTGTTCAGTGGCGGCTCCAGACCTCTTTTTTGGGGGGGGCGTGAATTAGGGGGGGGCGGAATATTTTGGCCCAAATCAATGACTTTTGCCAAATTGTGGTGTTTTGGCCCCCAAAATCGCCGATTTTTGGCCAAAAATTTCCATTTTTCCTCCGGCCGGGGGGGGGGAGGAAAAAAGGAGGGACCCTCCCGACAATGGTTGATTCAAGACATTTTATTCATGGATTGATGGTGTGTATGTGGTCATGGGTGGAATGCCACTTTGAAACCGCTTGCTCTCTCAGTTGATGCTGTCCAGTATGTTTTTCAATTTGTTGGTAAGGATCCTTGGAAAAGCTTGTCACATTTGAGAGCAAGACTATGGGTGGAATTCATGATCAACTCGCAAGTGGTTCCAAAATACATAACAGAAGTCAGGGCTATCAACGAAAGACTAGCTCAAGAATCGATCATCCAAGGTCTAATAAATCCAACACACTCATGAAGAGCAACTGTGGATAAACTATATGAGGAAAGTTCGGAATGCCTGCTAAAACAATCAAAAGCCATTACCATCTCGTAATTTGAGACTTAATGAAAAGATTGTATTTGGAGGAGATGGAGAGGAAGTTGTGATTGGGCATTTTTGTGATCTGAACTAGAATGCCCTCAAAATCCATTAACAAATTCTTCAAAAGAGAATAGCAAGAAGTCTTGGGACAACCAAAAAATAAAGTGATTACACACTACAGAAACCCAAGTACATCGTACTCAAAGTATTGAAAACGGAATATCGGGAAGCGAATCACATCGTAATGTTGTTCTTTTTGCAAAATCAAAATAGGCCACAAGACTTGAGAGGCAAGTGATGAGACAAAAGGAAAGATGGCTGATCTTGAAAATCTGAAAAATTAAGACGAGGAGTTTCCAATAGAACTCAAGAATAGATTCAAAGTGTTACAAGAAGAGGGGGGGAACAAATCTGGACTTGTGGAAACACCCCATCTTGTGAGATCATCAAAGAATAGTTTGTACTTGCATGAGAAGCCTGATAAAGATGCATCCAGTCACGCTGTAGCTCTTTTCATGGTCAGGTCTCAATCTACATGACAGGAGACTCTCTACACAGACTATACAGAACTTCAGCTGGGTTGAATTGGAGATACCAGAGCAATAGGTGGGTAGTTTTATTGCAGGCATTCAAAGCTTGTCCTTTGCGTGACCGGAAGTCTTTCTTTCGGCAAACATAAGACCCCAGGTACCTTAAAGTCCCTGACCTCTTATAGTGGGTACCGCCTGTTTTTATATAGGTTGATGATGCTCTTCCTCGTGACGGTCATTATATTCCGTCTTCTTGGCACTTGTCTGCAGCATTCAAGTGATGTTAGTAGATCGTATGCACCACATATCAGAGCGGCTGTGAGATGACTTTGGTGACGTCTAGAACGCTGGGTTTGATGGTGATGTCCCTTGGCGTTACGATGTCAGACTCTGTTTGAGGATTGTAATCAACCACGATTACAAAGAGATAGGAACAAGAGTATCTCCAGGGGATGCCAGTAGTTGTTACGATTTCTTTTTGGGCCTATCAATGGTCTGCACAAAAGCTAGAGGGTTGTCATGTACATGTTGGAATTGCTGTTTGACAGTCGCGTCTGGGACACCGGAGTTGGTACGAATATGCAGCCTTACATCTTGTTGACACTGTCAAAAGGCCTTGGAAAAGTCTACAAACCAACAAAAAAAAAAAATTGAAGCTTTTCTTAGGAAATTTCAACTCTGATAGAATGGGATCTATGTGAGAAGCGATTCTGTTGAGAGTTTGAGTTGTAGATCTAAGAGGCAAGTGGTGACAGTGTGATTCCTCGTATTTTTTGGGTTGTGGAGGTCACGTTTCCTTGGTAGAGGAGTGATGAACGATGCTGATACGCAGCGGGGGGATTCGTTTCAATGGTGTTGTTAAGTTTCTAACAGTTGATATGGAATAGTGGACTATTCCAAATTACTGCAGGAATGTTGTCGGGCCCAGCTATCTTGGCGTGTTCAGTTTCTTCCGGCAGGTCTGAAGCTCCTCTATAGTCAGGGATAGTTAAAGGTCCAGTCGTGATGGGAAGGGTGTGTGCTATCTTGTGATGAAGGAAAGGTACATTGCATTAAACTGCACAAACCACCCCCCCAGTGTTTAGAACATGGTGCAAAAACATGTTATAACCATTTTTCGTCTGCAAATTCTCAAAAGTGGGTAAACATACCCCAAATAGTTGAGGCGTAGATTACACAATAGGCTTGTTGGAACCTGGTGCAAGTCGTGAAAATGGACAAATGACGCCCTCTAGAGAACAAAAAAAGGCAAAAAACCACTTTGCACAAACGTAAGTCTATGGCACTCTGTTGGTGGTCACGCAATATAATAGATTGATACAAACACTGAATATGCACACCTGTCATGGGACTGGTTATTTTAATCACCACAAAGGTAAGAATTAAGGACCTCAATATAAATTTAAAAATAAAACGGCTGCATAGTTCTCATGATCTTGCTCCCAACCCATGCATACATTGGAAAATGTACAGTTTTGATCAGTCTTGTTAAGATATGTACCATCTCTTTCAAAAATTACCCCCCCCCCATTGAAATCAAACTTAGTATTAGTAAATGGACATTTCATTAGTTCAGGTTCACAGTTGAGATATTCTCTTTTTCAAACGATAAACACTCCAGAGAGATTAAAAGGGTGGTCAGTAGTTTGTTATTGAGTAGGCCTATAACAGTTCATGTAATGTTTGAATACTGTCGACCATCATGATTACCACATAGACGTGTGGGCAAAGGGTTTTTGACCATTTGTCGTACACGCCGGAATCAGGTTTTAACAAGCTATTGTAGTTAATAATATCTGTAAACTAGAATTCGCGGTTCTTGGCTTTCGTGCTCGCCTATATTCAAGAATCTAAGCTGGGGCCGGCCCAGGACATTTGACCTGGTACGTGACCTGTGTCTCATCAACAATATGACGGGATCGCATGGTGCACCATGACAAAAGTTTGGTCCAATTGAACTCAAGTTTTCAATTTAGATCATTTTACACATTTTTCAGCCCATTTTCAACTTGTACCTCACATGACATTTGACCATTTCAACATGACCTTTTAACTCTCAACATATGAGGATCCCATTGCTTACCTATAACAGAATTTTGGTTCCAATTGAAGTTAAAACTTTCAATTGAGGTCAATTTAACAAAAAAATTAACAATTTTGACAAAACACACATTAACACACCACAATTACACACGCACAAAGGATTGCTAAGTGAGTCCTGCCAGCTATAGCTGGCGGCCCACAAAAATTGTGATATGGTCACCCACTTGAGAAATTTAACAGCCAAAAGTATTAAACCCCTTTTTGGACCACCCGTAGTATGTAGGGTACAGCGTATCCAAAACAGAAAGACAACAACATACACCAGGCCTTGTCCTCAGAGGAGCAGGACGCACCCATAGGTCTAAACGAACAAGATGTGCTTCGAGTGAAGTAAAAAAAACGGTTTCTTCGCCAGGAATCCAGCTCTGGGAAAAAAGGGGAACAGCCCCGCCAAAGAAAATGACATATGGGCTTGTCGGCGACAAGGAGTGTTTTCGAGACAGAAGGAAGACTGTCGCCACATGGAAAACAGTGTTCATGTGAGTTCTGCAAGTTACCACTGAGACCGGGGCTCAAAAGGGGCCTGCCGTAAGGATCCCCAAAACCAGGGGTAGGGTCCCAAGCAAAACGGATTGTTCAGAGTGCTGCAACAGCTGTATGCAGGCAAAGGTTCACCCTAAGGAATGGGGGCCCTAATGCACCCCATAAAATCTACAGGTTAAAAACAAATGGTGAGCCAAGGAGGGTGTGTTCCAGGGTGTTAGGTATGCTGTCTAGATGGCTGTCTCGTGAGAAGCCTGTAATGGGAGCCTGGGCCCTCTAGCGGTCTGCTACAGGTGCTACAAAAGATTGCTGGAGAAAGTTGAGTGTGCGGGGGTCAGTGATGGTCTGGAGGTGAGGGCTGACGGGCCATGGATGATAAGGCTGCCTCCTATTCACAGGCTACTGCTGCTCGCTGTAGCCAGAGTCACAATGGCAGTACAATGTGACGAGGGACCCCGGAGAGACCGTGGTGTTCACCATGGGAGTGATGACCTCAATGCCCTTAATTGCGTGTAGGAATGGATATGGTGATCCCTGCTGACGGAATCTGCCGAGGGCGGATGCGTGAGCTGCTCCTCGGTGGCGTTACTATCCCTTATGACGAAGATATGTAAAAGGTTGTTGTCAGAATTGGCCAAAGAGTGGGAAACGAGCTGCACTTTCATGGCTGCTTCTAATTGTATTGGGCGGTTGTGCGTAGACTTGGCAGATCGGCAGTTCCGTTTGTGAGGACGGGCCGATCGCCATTCCATGGACTGGCGCTCGAAATATCTCCGTATACCCTGGAAAGGTTGACTGTCCTCCGCCGTGAGCTAAACCCTGTCGATCACGGGCCGGCTCGGACCTCCAGTTCGGCCTACAGTGAATTTGCGATTTCGGTAGACTTTTGGCGGATTTTTTCCCCTGGAAGGCGGGGGGTCGAGAGCGGCGACTAACTTGCTGTGGCGGTCTACTGTAATTTTCCCCCGTCCATCCTATAATCTATGGGGAATAGGCACCATAAGAGGGCACTATAACTAATCATGACCTTGGGGATGCAGCTTATAACAACATTTGCGCCCATTGGGTTTTTTTTTTCTATTTTCTTATTTGAATGACAGGAAGGTGTAAACCTAGTTTATTAAAGTGTATCAACTACTTGGGGGATTCATTTTTTTTACACAATTTTGGCGTGTCATTGAGCGGTTTTTTCTATTTTCTTTAATTTGAAAATTTTTTAGGTTTTTATATTTTTATGTTAATTAAAGTTTTTAACTTTGGGGATTCGTTTTAACACTTTTGCGCCCAATTGGCTGTTTTTTGCTATTTTGTCTTTATTTGAAAGGAAGGTGTACCTATGTTAAATTAAAGCTTATTAACTTTTGGATTCAGCTTTAACCCATTTGCGCCCATTGGGTGTTTTTTTCTATTTTCTTTATTAGTTGAATGACAGGAAGGTGGGTAACTCTAGTGTTAAATTAAATCTTAAACTTGGGGATTCAGTTTTAACAACATTTTGCGCTCCAATTGGGCGTTTTTTCTATTTCTTATTGAAATGACGGAGGTGTAACCTAATTAAATAAGTTACTTATAACTTGAGGATTCCGTTTTAACACATTTTGGGCGCCCAATTGGCGTTTTTTCTATTTTCTTTATTTGAAATGGAAGGTGTAACCTATGTTTAAAAATTAAAGCTATAACTGGGATTCAGGTTTCACACATTTTGCGCCCATTGGGCGTTTTTTCTATTTTCTTTATTTGAATGGATAGGAAGGTGCACACCACTACCGATCACAAAACCTGCCACGCGTAGCCCGAGATTTGTCAACTCCCCGAACTGACAAAATAAGAACGGTTATTTGCTGTAATTTTACATGCACACGAGTTAAATCTCAATTTTCGTCCGTCCCCAAACACGAATATTCAAAATCAATTTTGTAAACAATAATGTGAAAAATAACTGGACAAATATATATCAACAAATAGAGACCAAAGGACTTTTATCATAACTGTGGAAGCATTTATTTATGTTATTCAAATATGGAAAGTAAAATTTTGGTTACTCAACTCAACTTTTAACGATAATTTGGTCAGGTTCTCTGACAGATTTCTCTTAAATTTTGTTGTGCTATTGAATGGAATCGCATCTAAGCAATGTTAAACTCGCTCCATAGAACCCCTCTTTCGTTAGTTCAGTAGAAATTGAGGACTTACATGCATTTGTTAAGGGCACAGCAGATGACGAACAGCAGTTTTTTGACCGATTCAACACACTCGCGTGGACTTGCGTGAAGTCATTGACCTAGCAACGCGGTGCGCCTTGTGCAAACTATGCCCGAACTACAGCGTAGCGTGCTGCGTATCGCAGTGTTTCGTCACAACGGTTCTATTTTTAGGTGTGTTGCTGAGCGGTGTAATTAAAACCAAACTTGTGACGGACTCCCGCGCGCGCCACTGTCGTGACGGGGCACACGTATATGATAATGGCTCGAGCGGCTGACCACCAGTTTATGTGGGCTTGCGTGAGGAGCGGAACCCACCATTAGTCTTCTTAGGAGCCGAACTAAGCACAAGAGTTGCGACGTGCTTTCAACTTTAATGATTGGGTTTATTAACAATAGCTACCGCTACATCACTACAGGCCCTTCGGGTGTCCCGGGAATGTATTTGAAAGAGTAAAAGTATAGAAAAATTGTTTAAGACTACTTCAAACTCGTCCTTAACTACTACTTATGTTACAAGTTTTACAACCTATGTAGGCCTTTAATTTTGAGAAAAATCTTGTTTTTTAGGGTCAAAATTGAAAATTTGACAGGGCTCCTCCTCTCCCTGCGCTACCCGCTGGGGAGCATTCCGTGATAAGCATGATATGGTTTAGCATTAAAGGGTCATTGCCTACTGTCGTGTCTAGGCGCAAAACTGATAGATGACAGAAACGATATTAATCATGGCGGCAGATGTGTGTGTGATCACAAAGAAAAGGACACACACACTGTCTGTCACGTTCTGTGGGGAGTACCTTCGATATTCTTGCATATCTTCTAATTTTGTCTATTGTGTCGCTATATAACAATGGAAACATTTGCCCAATCTATGACTTACCCTTCGCGTACTGGTATCCCAGTACACGACGCTATTTGTGTGGACACCACTAACAATCATTGTCCTGTTATATAACGTGCTATATCTGGGCACGACCACCCTCAATGCCCCGGTGTGTGACGCTGCTATCTCTAGCCACGACCATCCTGTTCTCTGGGCACGACCATTTTCAATGCCCGGCGAGGGACGCTATCTATAGAGCACGACACCCGCCTCAATTCCCGGTGTATGACGCCTGCGTCTCGGGCACGAACCATTTTCAAGGCCCGGCGAGTGACGCTATCCCCACCTCAATGCATCGGTGTATGGCGCTGCTGTCTCCGGGCACGACCATTTTCAAGGCCCGGCGAGTGACGCTATCCCCACCTCAATGCCTCGGTGTATGGCGCTGCTGTGCTCTGGGCACGACATTTTTCAATGCCGGCGAGTGACGCTTATCTATAGGCACGACCACCCTCATGCCTCGGGGTTGGCGCGGCTAGTCCTCTGGGCAACGACCATTTTCAATGTGCCCGGCGAGTGACGCTACTATTGCACGACCACCCTCAAGCCTCGGTGCATGGCGCGGCTCTGTCCTCTGGGCACGACCATTTTCAATATGCCCGGCGATGACACTGCAGTGTAACTATACTTGCGATGATAATGGGTCATGTTTCCATGACTATGCAACTCTCTAAGCATTTAGGGAACATTTAGGATTTTATTTTACAACTTTTGGTCAGGTTTTGAAATCAATCCCCCCAAAACCCTTACCTTACCAATACATACCATTCGAACCTCTGCATGTGCCATTCCATACTAAACTGCGAAGTGTGGAATGATCGACCACAACACTCTCTACAGCTCATCAACCTAACATGTGCGTATACTACCCTGACCTCTTATAACAAACTATCTCTACATGTGCTCTACCGATACAAGTTTTGTAAGGGTGTGCATGTAGGTGATGAGTGTATATGGTGTTCATGTAAGAGACAGTTGCCCTTCTCTAGTGCACGTGTTGGGTGTATGAGGGTGTGTATGTGTGGGTGGTTGTGTAAGTAGAGGGTGTGTATGTGTGGGTTGTGTGGGTATGAACGATTGGTTGTGTAGGTGTGTGGTGTGTGGATGTACTTAGGTGGGGGTGATGTGGTTGGGTGTGTAAGGAAGGGTCCTGGTGTGTGTAATGTGGGGGTGTATGAAGATGAGTGTGTGGTATGTGTGTTTATGGGTGTGTATGTGTGGTGTGTGTGGAAGTATTGGGGGTGTGTAGTGGTTGTCTGAAAAGATGAGGGTGTTTATGTGTGGATGCATGAGGGTGTGTATGTGTGGGTGTGTGGAAGTAGGGGGTGTAATTGTGGGTGTGTGAAAGTATAGGGAGGGTGTGTATGTGTGGGTGTGTGTGTGGGAAGTGGGTGGGGTGTATGAGGGGTAGGTGGTGGGGTGTGTGTGGGTGTGTGGATGTATGAGGTTGTGTTATGTGTGTGGTGTTGGTGTATGAGGTGTTTTTTTGTGTTTTGTGTGTTTATGTGGATGAGGGTGTGTATGTATGGGTGTGTGTTGGGTGGTGGATGGATGAGGTGTGTAGTGTGGGTGTGTGGCTTATGAGGGTGTGTATGTGTGTGGCTTGTGTGGTGTGTTGTCTGTTTGATGAGGTGTGTATGTGTGGGTGGGTGGAAGGATTTGTGTACTCTGTGGGTTTTTGTTTTGTGTTGTATTATGGGTTTGTGCCATAATATCACCAGGTTCCCTCAAACAACTACAGAGAGGTGTCGCTTGTGCCGATCCGAACGATGAACTATGCTGCGATCCGCGCATGCGACCCTGACTTCAATAGATTAAATAATAAATCCCCAGTAATAAAATCCATATCAAGCTGGTATAACAATTGCCTCCAATAAGATCCATTACAATTTGGCGCCCTAAGCTTATCTGAAACATGGACCATAAGATCTTTTTTAACTAATTCCTACAGTATATCCCAAACAAATATCACTTTATGTATGACCAGATACTCAATTTTGAATCCATGCTATTTAATATTAATCAAATGAATCTCACTGTTGTACTTTCAAAGCTTTCATTTGCAAAATTGCATTAAATTTTGAACAAAGATAAACCGACCCATCACTTCTGACATTAATCTAAATGATTACCAAAACTATTTTCTACCTTCAAAACTCACAATCATTTACCGAATTTGATCAACAAGGGCTTTACTCATGTAGCGCATGGCAATCTGACCCCCAAAATTTTTTGGGGGGAAAAAAATTGATACCCCTATACACCGCACTGCGCATGCGTGCACCTAATATGCGCAAATTGTTTACGCGCATGCATGAAGAACAGGAAATGGCGCTGACACTACTTACAAAGCATACAGCAGGGCAGCTTTCACGCACGCGCGCTTCATAAGGCATGGCAATTTGGGGACCCTAAGTTTTTAAATCTCAAAAGTTATTCGAAAATGCGAACATTACAGACAAAACTAACTATATCATGCAAATCTAACACATCCTTAGGCGGTCCTAACCATAAACTTGATTTTGATTGATTGAAGTCAAAATATATAAAATACTTATGATAAATCTCGGCTTTCGCAAATCGAAAACAACAACATTTGCCTAATGCAAGATACGCGCTTACGGCATTTTGACATGATTTTCATTCAACAACACCCTACACTACAGCATTTAATAATTATGTCAAACTGCACCCGATATAAATTGAATATTACCAGCAGAATCTCACACCGTGGCAATCTACACACTCTAGCGGACAATATATAATTTAAGATTGTGACAATAATCGAACAATTTGAGATCCTAAATAAATCGGCAAACTTGCAAGTGGTTTTTATCTGAAATTTTCTGAAAAGTTTCCATGTCACTGTATACGTGCTTGCTACTCACACACAAAATCAGCCCCATTCATGTCAATTTTACATCGAAAATCTGAAATACACAGTAAATATGAAAAACACCAATGACGAGCTAGAAGTGATCTATAACTATTATTTAACTATGTAAATTTAGATTAATGAATGTTTGATGACCAAATCAAGTGCAATTGCAAAGTTTTTACCGTATGAGTCTTGAATGGAGATGCCGTACCTACCTTCGGTGTCCCCGGAAATTATATTTGCAAAACAGCGGACCCACAACCGTGGGCGCAGTTAGCGCGTATGACACAAATGACATCATAACCTGAGTATGCTGACCGTGACGTCAGCGTAGTAGTAGTTCAGTCATAAAAACTAAACCTAAGCTGGTGTTTATTGCTTATGTTATTAATTAGAATCCTATTATACGGTATTAGTATTATTTTAATAATTTTTAATAGTAGAACATTTCCAAATCCATTACACAATGTTTTGAAATCGAAATCAGATGATGTAGGCCTATAAGAAGCGAATTGAATGGAGATAAGTTTTGTCTGAGGCACATTTCCGCCCAATTCTGAGTAGGTTATATGTTTCGGCAATGAAAACAAGGTTAAAATAAAAATATGGTCAACTTGAGTGTCCTCTCTCCGGTTGGAACTAGCCCTAATCATGGTCTAATCATCCTCACTTTCGGACTAAAGGGGGGAACACAAGTTTGTTAAAATCTAAGCCGCGCACAACATTTTATTTTGAAGCGTTACTTTTAACCGCATCATTTTTTTTTATTTCATGAGTGAGAAATTTTGATTCTTTTAGTATCGTTACATGATGCCTCTTGTTTAAAATGCCTCATCAGAGATACGTAGGTCAGATATAAAGTTTGTTTCTTTTTAAATGTTTGCGCTGTCTTAACTGGGGTCTTACTCTTAAGTAACTTAGCTTACATTTGGCATGTTTTGAGGCTCTCTTGGGGAATCTTTTAAAATATTTTTTAAAAATCAATAAATAAACGCATTTTCGCTTGCAATTTGTCGGGAAATTGGTAACGCCATACCTTGTGTTTTTTTGGTTTCATTGTGTTTTTTTGACATGTTCTTGGTTTTTGGTTTTGTCTTTTGGGGGTTGCTTTGGGTTTGATTTGGCCTTTTGGGGTTTCTTTGTTTTGTTTTCGGGTACTTGCTTTGTATTTGTTCGTTTGGTGGTGTGTGGCCTTATCATGACATTACCATTTCTTTAGTTTATTTCCTTTCGGAATTTTGAAAGAAACTATGCGTGCGGGTTGTTACCATAGACTTTATCGTAATTCGTTGTCAACTTGCGCACATCTCACATAGGCCTACTCAAAATCCCTTGAACTTTGCCAGAGTGAACTTGCATTGAAATAAACGCCCGTAATTTTTCACTGCTCGGACTGGCGTACTCTCAAATAACGATTGGAATACTACATACCAACATTACGCGCTCATGCCTGATTTGATCCAGTAGTGAGTGTGAGGAAGGTGTAACCTCTAGTGTTTAAAATTAAAGCTTATCAAACTTGGGGATTCGTTTTTAAACTTTTTGCCCAATGGGCGTTTTTCTATTTTCTTTATTTGAAATGACAGGAAGGTGTAACCATGTTAATTACAGCTACAACTTGGTGATTCAGTTTTTAACACATTTTGCGCCCACTTGGGGGTTTATTTCTCATTTTCTTTATTTTGGGGGGACATGACAGTAAGGTGCTAAGACCCTATTTAAATAAAGCTTATCACTTGGGATTTCAGTTTTAACACATTTTCGCCCATATGGGCGTTTTTGTCCTATTTTCTTTATTTGAAATGACAGGACGGTGTAACCTATGTTAATTAACGCTTATACTATGTGAAGTCAAATGTCACACACAAGTTCAAAGGTCAACGGAGAATCAAGTTGTAAACAAGGTGATTGGTTTCAATGCATCTTATGCTCATGTATCTAACATCTACTTTAATTCAGGTATGAGATTCTTTTTATACATGTTGTCTGTAATAAAGTGCAACTGAAAACTATAAAACCACTACCTCCTTTAAATGCTTTTTAATGTTGTTCTTATTTCTTGTAAATCATGCCTGGCGACCCGACATTTTTTTTTAATCTGTTGTTATCATGCATAAAGTACTTGTGTACCAAAATTCACAATTTTTATCCGATTGCACCTCCATGAGATCATCTTTGCACTCTAGCCCTCCACTAAATCGGTCGAGTTCACCTTGTTGTGAAATTGTTGCACAAAAAGCTGTATTTTTATCATACATACATACATCATCCAACCAACCTACGTCTGCCTTCCTCTATTTGCTGACGGGCCACACCCACCATCAATTCTAGCAGCATACAATAAAAGACATTTGCAAGTGTGTCAACAGGTGTGGCTCTTCAATTTTTGTAATCCAGGGTCCAAATCCACATAAGCATACAAACCAAACGATACGTAGCCTATCCAGCTTATTGTGAGGGCCACACCCAGCAAAATGCTAGCGCATACAATAAAAGACAATTTGCAGTGTTGTGAAACAGGTGTGGCTCTTCAATTTGTAATCAGGGTAAAATCATAGGAGGCACAAACCTTACACGATTAACTCCTATAGGTAAAACCCCCAATTTTTTTTTTTTACGCAATATATTGGTTAAAACCAGTTTTTCTTAAATTTTAAAACTGTCAGGGATGAGTGGCTCCCACCATTCAACCTTACCCCACCCCGGCTTGTCAACCACTGAAGATGCACTACGCTGTTTGTACGTTGCCATGCTTCCGAGTCTTATAAATGGTTACCACAATGAAAAATAATCTAGACAAAAGGCTTTACAATACTGTTTGTTTGGTTTTTAATACAAGACACAATAATCATTCGGTTTTTCAATCTAGTGTTATTTTATATACATTTTGCACCTATTTCTGTTTGTATTCTTAATAAAGTGCTGTTGGTTTTCAATACATTTTTACAAACCTTTAAAAGGCACCAAGACCTACCTTGCACTGTGTTAACTTTAAACAGCCCAAATTCCCTAGTCCATTGGCATCATTTAATAATCCTCACTTCATTAGTGTACTGTGGTTTTGCTGAGTATTTGATATGATAAACCAGAGACAAATTGACGGTCTACAGGCAACTAAATATTGAAATACATGGGACAAAAATATCACCTTGCCAGATGGTACATATGGGAGTGTAGAGAACTGAAATGCACTTTCTTCCGCAGTTGCAATTATTAGCCTGGTGCTTGAGAGAAAGGCTACAGACCAGAGAAATAATTTACCACATTGTGAGTTGTAATAATTTAGAACTACTTGTTTCTAGGTTTTCCAAAGAAAAAACAACTTTTGGATTAACATTTAATTATATTTTTTTTTCGAAGATGACCAATATACCCAGAGTAGCGATTTAGGTGACAAATCAATCATGAATTTCTTATAGAGATGATCCCGATTTATTTTATTGCACAGACTTTTTAGGAATGTCAATCAAACTCTTGAAAAAGAAGAAACAATTTCATCAACAAAGTGAAATTAAGCAGCCAAGTTGCAATTGGCAGCTAGCTTTTGGGACTATCACATTTTTAAAAAATTGCCCTATTAAGGAGCGGTCATTATTTATGCCGGGGGGGGGGGGGAAGGAGGATTGCAACTTTTTATCGGCAAAAATTTTCGCGTTCTTCCACCCTCGTTGACGTTCAAAAAATTTCCACTCCCCCCTGGATCATGCTGATTTCCCCATATTAAAAGTTCCATGATTCCCCTCCTCTTGTTGATGAAACATTTAACCTTCCCCCCCTCTCTCTTACAAAAATTTTTTCGGGTTCCCCCCTCAATCTTCCATTCCCCACTGGGCCCCCACTGGCGTAATAAATGAATACCCTCCCTAAGAGTAGCAAGACCCAATAGCCTGGCAAGGTGGTTTATTGAGTGACATCGATAAAGCACCTATAACCACTGATAGTTTTGAATGTAATAGTTGATAGAAAAATAAATGTACTATCTGGGCTTTATAATTAACCGTTAAACTTCAAACTCTTGATAATTTCCCAACCCCTTCATTCTTCCAACTATAACACAGATGATCTACCTTTTTTTTTTAAAGGTTTTCTTAGGAATTTGTGATAGGGGGGTTTAAAGTATTTAATCATCTCTCACTCCATGACCGTCAAGCAAACCAAAAAAAACAAAGCAAAACAAACTTAAGTTCCTTAATTGAAATTTGAATCTGTGACTTCAAAAGCTGGGTAAACTTGCCTGGCAAGTTTATGGCCATAAAAAATGGTCCTGATATAACATTTTTGACTCGTCTCATACTGTACGTCCGATTCATGAGAATGTGAGCACTTTATCCTTTCATGTACTTGATTCTTCAAATAATGACCTTGGGGGGGAGGGTACAAACGTGGCATCGATAAGGTGCTTGTCTTGTATCCAGAGGTTGTGGGGTTCGATCTACAACCTCGGCACAAAAGACAAAATTTTAATTTATATCTAAGACTTTGAGATGCACTATACATCAAACATTTCACGGAAAAAAAAAGGGGCCCCCTTTTTTTGGGCAAGCTTACTTTGTAGTCAGATTTTTTGTGTTGTTTTCATCTTTTGCAAATTTGACCTACTCGGTCATCAATATGGCAATAAGACCAAGTATTTACTTGAATGTAATATGTAAAGTATCATTGCTTCCTTCCCTGCTTTTCCATACATTGGCTATATACTTACAAATCCCAATACAGCTCTGCCTTCGGGCAGCGCATCAAGAGAGGCCTCACTCTGAGTTGACCTGTATCCCGACAATGGCATCCAAAAAACTCAGCAGCCAACCTCGTTCAATAAGCACTTGCCTCAATAAACTAAAATGGATTACAAGCAATATTGCTTTATAACAATAAGAAATTCAGTTTTTTTTTCATCAGGATTTTTGTGTACCTATGTAAAACATGACACCTATGAATCTTTCTCTAACACCAAAACCTCAATTTTGTGGAGTCAAAGTGGGGCACGAGGTTTTGTTATGGTTAAAGGTCGTATGCCCTCTGGTATTAGCTTAATGGACATGTTCGATAAATTGGATTAACACAAATATACTACAAAGTATAACTAACAAGGCTGTTTGAAAGGTTTTTGAAAGCTAATTTCTACCAAAGTTTGTTACCGTAACAACTGTCAATCTCTTAACACTAATCCTCCTTTTCCATTCATTCCCAATTACTTTTGAATAAAAACAGATGCGAATAGTTTAGGTCTTATCTAGAATGTCATTCACAGTCTTGACTTCATTTTTCAATACCAAGTCACTTTGATAAGTGTTGATCCCCAAAATCCAGCCAACTGAAAACACTCAGTATACACAATTGACCCGGTTATGGGCATTTCCTGGACAATGAACAACTAAAATGCTTGCCAGAATTGTTTTCAGAGTTATGTCCCATGTGCCTGAAGCGTGACATCATCAACACGGAAGTGAATGCCGTTGGGCTTCTTGAGTTGGTCGGCCTCCCCATTGGTTAATCACCCTTGGGCTTACCCACAGACTCCGCCCCTTTTACGCAGATATTACGACGCATGCGTTGCTCACCTCTGAACAATTTTTGCAGCAACTTTTATGCAAAACCCACCATCTATGTCAAATTAGAATTTGTGCTACAATTGTTTAGTATTATGCACTATATCCAATTCCTCTTGTTCCTCAACGTGATCAATGATTTTAATCATGTTCACAGCAAGACTCTTTATAAGAATTAGATCAGGTCCTATGAACTCTAGCCTGGTTTTTATGTACCTCATACCTTACCCCAGTATGATCACATGACTGTAAAGGAATTCTTGGCATCCAAACAATATTTATACAATACATATCTTCACATCTGACATAGTTACAATTGCTTTTCTGATCAATACCATGGATGCTAATCCAAGGCAACACACTGGCAGTTGTGCTAGTCAGTACTATGACCATCAGTGCTATCACCTTCCACCTGGCATAAGCACATTGCTTCTATCAATACCAATGGCAAGCTAATCCAAGTTAACAGTGTTGCTTACAAAACTCTTACTAAGCCTGCCAGGTGGAATGTGGATTAAGACTGTGTGATGTCATAGTGCCTGGCTAACACTAAATTATATCTCTGGGGTTTGCCTAGAAATTATACAAACACAAGAAAAAAATAAAAAGTTTTTAAAAATTATAAAATACTGGATGAGAAGTGTATTCTCTTGTGTCTACATACTTCTTGTCATGCCATGAATTCCTTAAAACTCCCTAAGCACTACCTGCCTTTTCCTCCTTAGCACTCTGTGATTGGCTCATTAATGATATAACATGATATAACCTCTGAGTAAGTCAAATAAAGTACACCTCCTATATCTGCATCCATTTTAATCTTTCGGTACATATCTTCTGTTGGGTTTTAATTAGCCAATCAGGAGGTAGTGCATGTGGTTAGATGCTCCCTCGGTCTTTCTCAGCATCAATCGTCACTGACCTCTACACTGGATAGCGGGTCTGCGTCTCCGCTTGAAACAACAGGAGTTGCTTTTCTAATCATTGGGCATATGGTCGGGTAAACATGCATACACCGTGTCAAAGTTAATCAGTTTGTATATAAGTTTGTATATCAATAGAACATGTGTGGATATTTGCACCAGCAGGTTATGCATTGTTTCCCGCCATATTGCCAAGGTAGAAAGCACTTCTGTTGTTTCCTCGGCTACCATCCAACTGTGCGGCAGCCCGCTCTCCATGTGTAATAGGTCAGTTTCACTCAACCCATGGTGGTGTCTAGTATAGCTATAAACTACTTAGCGTGTTACACTGCATGCGTGCTTAAACACTACATTACTAGGAAGCACAATACAAATGTTGTGTATCGACATAATAATAAAAATGTCTACATTTTGTCTGGCTACATAGGATTACACGCAATCGTTTTCAGTAAACATCTGCATTAAAAAATTGAGACAATAATGATGCTTTTTCAAATCTCACAATCGCACCAGCCCAGAGAAGAGAGTGCACACATTATTCAGTCTTGGTTATATCCTTGAGAAAACATATGTTTACATCTTACTGTATTTGCATTTGTATTAATTGACATGTATCTGTTTACAAAGAGATGATGGCCTATACCCCTTTTGATCGGTCTCGAGTTTGAGGGTGATCTAGGGGTGTTTACTTTTGAAATTAATCCATTATTTGATTCAATCTTATTAACTTAACATTGACACGTTCCTGGCACCACTAAGAAGCTTTTGATCTCCACACCGTTGGTTACTTTTAGTATTTAGTGGTATGTGTATTACGCAATCACATTGCAATAAAATGAATTATTACGGTCTATTTTGGGATATGTTTTGTAATGACTTTCAACAGCTGTGCATTATAGCACTCTTTAGTAATTCACTAGGTAAAAGAGAATTTAATTTACTAATTTACTATAAATACTAAAGTGACGGTATCATTTTGGTGAATTCTATTGAATTGAATGAGGACATTTAAGATAGTTTGAAGCCAATCTAATTTTTTTTTCTCTCTTTTAATTGTAGATTAGCCTTATGTGTATTTTGAGGTTGTTCTAGAACACCTCTTCTAATTTTTGGCACTTATGGAACTTCTGGATGGAAGTGTTAGAGGACAAGCTGATAAATCAAAATATACTACTTTTTGTTGCAACCAAAATTGTTGCAAAAATAGGTGCACAGTGCTACCAAAAAGCAACTATGTGATTGGCTAGATAAGGATAGAGGGTGCTCATTTGACGCGCTGTCATTTAATGCTGCCCCGATTTAATCATCTTAAACTGAAGCATTCTACTCTATCTTTCTTTTGATTGTTTCATAAGAGAATATGACACCTTTTCCATCCACCAAAATGTGCCTCTACCAAAGTTGCACAAACATCTGCCCTATGTACCGCATCCACCCAGCTGGCCTCCTTTGATTAATTCATGAGACGGCTTAGAACAAAGTGATTGCGTATGTGTTTCTTTATCATAAATGCGTTCATGTTTTCATAAACATATTTTGCCAGAACTTGCACACTGAATAGACTACAGATGAAATCAAAGAATGTCTTCACATCGATTCTATGCCCGAAGTTCTATATGGTCTAGAAAGAGTCTAGGGTGTACTAAAATCAGAACTTGTAGGTTACCAGTTCAAAACCTGAATTTAATACCAACATTACTACGCATCTGTGGTGGACATTTTGCACATTACGTCCAATTGTTGAAAAACCTTGAGCCAATAACCATATGCCATGAAGTTATCGCCACAAAATAGACTAATTATTTGTCTGCGCCGTCCGGGATGGGTAGTGTGCACTATAGAAGCCACAAGCAAATCGCTTTGGCCTTCTGAGTTTGCTGGCGTAGTGCATTTGGTAGTTATTGGTTAGCTGGTTCAAGCCTCGGTTCTGCACGTTATATCTCTAAAATGTGATATACCATAGGTTTTGTGTTATATCAATGCGATCAGTGGCTCCTTTCCAATTTTAGCGTCAGACAGTTGGCCAATTAATGTTTGCAAACATGACTAAACGGCAGCAAATCAGACACCTCCCCATCGCAGGCAGCCTTCTCGTGTGCTCACCTGCTACTAACGTAAATCACCTGCCCATATTTTATTACCTTAACTACACTATTTTATGAGTAAAATATTACTCAGACTTTGTGAGCAATGTGATCAAAAGCTATACACCCTTTTCATAATTGTCACATCCTGGCTTGATGTGGGTGTTTAGTGGGATTATCGGGACAGCCATGTCCCTGGCTTGTTTCCAAGAACACACAATGCCCTCTTGTCTCATTTACACAGAACCAAAAGAGAGACATTAGTCGACCTTGAGGTTGGCCCAATGTGACCATCCCAAAACTTAATGGTTCCCCACATGTGGAGGAGTTGACAACTACGGAAAGGTGTAATAACGCTATTCCAACTGACACTTGTTATGGCTTATGAACTCTTAAATGGAGTACATTGGTATTTAACACAGGAAATAACGACCTGTTATAGAACAGTAAAACTCTCTTACTACTACTTTGAAAACAATTTATATAGGGTCACAACCACTTCTCCTGATTTCAAAGACTGCCTGAACTAAATGTTATAAGGAATTTTCTGCAAAGAGATCTTGAAATGATTACAATTATATCCTTTATTCAAACGATCTCAGATTGTATGCAACATTTTCTGGCCATTTCACCTTTTCAGAAAATATCCAAAATGTTGGTCTCTATAAAGGGTTAATATTAAAGCAGCATAACAACGCCAAGTCCTCGAGAGAACTTGTAATTTAGAAAAATTATTTTCAACAATTTTCTGAATCATATAAATTGTTGTGCGGTGCAACGAGGTTTAATGCAATAGCTGCCTTTGTCAGAAATTCCCATCATCGAAGCCGTTGGTCAGTGGCTCCTTTGAAAGGTTCCTTTAGGCAACACAGTTCACGTGAAGACCAATTTCAAGAGTCACTGACCAAGGAAGACATTGAGCACTGACTCATGAAAGATCAATTTGCCGAGTTATCCTAATACTGCAGCACACAGATCTATCACATAGCAGCTATTGTGCTTATGACCTTGTTGCACCACTACTAAATGTTACCCACCTCTTCAAAATCTGAGTGTAATTTTCTCCTAATAAGTGGTCCAATTTATTTAGCCACATAATTTGATACCTTGCAGCATACAATACAACGCTATTAGTTCAATGCTGTTCTTTGTCACCAGTGACAAGCGTATATGCTGGCTGCCCATGATGAACCCAAACTTGATAAGAAATCATGCAATTTCAGGCCATTGATATTTTTAATTTTCTAATAGTTAGCTCAAAGTACAGTAAACATGAACTGGGAAGTGCATAGCAAAGCATAAACAAGTGTTCATACCAAAATCCTATGAATGTACCCCTAATTCCATCATTTTTTCAGTCTATGAGTAATCTAATACAAACTCCTGTTTTTATGTGTAGCCATTCATTTTCTGAGAGTAGCCATTACTAGGTATCAAATTATGTGGCCTTAAACCTTCAATTAGCGCAACTAGTATCTTCAACCCTCAAAACGCATGAAATATACATGTTAGGAAAGATGCTCAAAGAAGTAATTCTTTCAGTAATCTAATTATCCCCAATGATAAATCATTATCAATATATTTTATAGAAAATGTTCCCAATATGTACACATCAAAGCATTATTACAAATCACATTCAGTGTTCACTATAAGGCCACTCTTCGGAATGGTCACACATGTGACCGAACTTTATTTGCCTCCTATGACAAAACAAACATATCTACAAAAGTGGAAACATTTTTTGGTTAGATTTTGTCCAACAACTACCAATAATAATGTTTCCACTTTCGCTAGATTGGTTTTGTTTTGGTCATGGAGGCAAATAAAGTTTTGGTTCACGTGTGTGAATCCCAAGAATGGCCCATAACAGCATGTCTTCCTTGCATTTTCATGTGGGACATTAATCTACAAGTGGCTTTCTGATTTGACTCCCAAACTGCTGCATATAGTATAGTCCTACACTTAAAATCGAATGAGATCTTTGAGTTAGTATTGCAGCAATATCTCGTACATAAACTTTATAATATATTCAAACCGTATTGCCAGCTTATTACCACAAGAGTACACTGGCCTATTGGCCATCAGGAGTGGCAACTACCATTAATTTCCTGAAAATTGATCTGGCCCTTGTCCCAGCGCGCGAAACCTTTTTGTGCAGGAATTGTCCAACAAAAGTTACAGATTATATACAATAGGACTGCTCATGAGGGAAATGGTATGCAAATCACTACCCTACGGTGACTGGAATCGTGAGCCTACTATTGTTCCCCCAACCGAGTCGAGGAAAATGTAGGCCCACTGTCTCCATCACCGAGGGGAGGTTTTGCACATTCACGATAAGAGCGTCAATATTTGGTTTTATATAACATATAAAAATATTTCTGTCTTTGAAAACTGCCATGTCTCGTCGAGATCAGCTGCCACCGCAACTCAAGTATAGTCCAAGATACCAAGGCAGGGAAAAAGTTTCCCATAAAAATTTTTGAACTCCCTGTGATGGGGAAATAGTAGCTTTTTATGGGAACTTTTTACCTCCTGTGAAATTTTGGGGAACTATCTCAAATATTTTATGTCCCATGATACGTATCCACCAATCAAATGACAGAAAATATTTTATGTGTTTATTAAAGGGGTTCATAGCCCTACCCAAAAATGGTTGTTATGCTTTTTTATGCTGACATATTCATCTACCCAATTTTTTGTTTCCTTTCCGAATTTTTTTTTATATGGGCAAATTTGCTAGAATTCCAGAATCTTACATCTCTGCACAATTAACTTATCACTCACTATCTTGTTAGGGTTTAAGAGGTTAAGTTATAATAGGGTTATGGTTTAAGGTCTGTTTCATACTTTTCTGCATTGCAGTGCTGCAATGCAGCTATCAACTTACTCACTACAACAAAATGCAGTACTGGCACAAAGTTAAATAATTTAACTGGTGCGTATCAAGCATGCAGTATGTGCAATTTTCTGCAATCCTTCGCAAGTCACGTTTTTTAGCTCTCGCATCAAAACGGATTGAAATTTCGGCGCAAAACTTTCAGATGGGTTTTGGAGTGAGTCCAATCTATCCGATGAAACTCATATCCTTAAATCGGGCCACCCTCTTTAACCTTTACACCACAATCCCATATCATGATCTCTATCACATCAGTAATTACCGCTCCATATTGGTTATTCAGAAGGCAAATAGCTTCTGCACGGCCCAGAGTTTAAATGATAGTTTAAGACTTTACAGCACTGTTATTTTTCTGAAGGTTAACAGGTCCCAATTCCTAATTGCTTTCTAATGAAGTGAAAGACTCTCACAAAAATGTCCCTAGCTTACAAAAGTGCTGCCAAGTGAATGGAGAATGATATTTGTCTATAGGTTACTTTTTGTTATGTTGCATTGTATAATTATTAATATTTGTCTGCCTAATTGGCAAGCGACTCTGGGTGAACAATGATCCATTCAGGGAAACCTACCACTTATAAAACTACAAGCATTTTCTATAATTTAAATCAAGAACATAAGCATTGACACAACAATTTTGCGCAGTTTTTTGGGATCGTGTGTCGCACAAGCCAACTTTGTACGCTCACGATTACAGCTTAACACATGCGCCTGTTTAACACTGCATAAAAGCTATGACTCAATCCTTATGACTTTTGACAGAACACAGTAATAACAATAGTAGATTCAATGAAATGTGTCCAGATCAGCCACGCATTTTTTTTCACATCTTTCTGAAAAGGCGTTTATCTGAAAGCTACAGTGAGATGAAGAACATCACATCTAACAAATACTTGCACCTTGAAGTATTAAATCCTGTCCATTATAATGCAAATCATTCCAAAATAACAAAAAAAACCCAAAGTTCATAACTAGGCATATTTACCTGCTATTAATTTTAAAGTTGTTTTT
This sequence comes from Ophioderma brevispina, assembly GCA_023653785.1. Taxonomy (NCBI): domain Eukaryota; kingdom Metazoa; phylum Echinodermata; class Ophiuroidea; order Amphilepidida; family Ophiodermatidae; genus Ophioderma; species Ophioderma brevispina. Next base: position 84,005 of record JAMKCH010019440.1, on the reverse strand, counting down.
GATTTTGAACTTGGTAACTTTTGATGTAACTGGTCACAATCTAATATATAATTTAACTTTGGTATGAACAATAATACAAAAATAACTCCACAATAACATTTGTTTTTCAAAAATGGTGATCATAAAACTGTGTTCGGTGACTTCAAATTTTCATCTTTTACTTGAAAATAACCAACCAAATTTCCTAGTTTTTTGACGCCAGAGATGTATAGGTTGGGTTAATACAGTAACCTGCAATTGGTTAATGAGTTAAATACGTCATTGGACAAGCAAGATCCGAGCAATGCTGAGAGTGTTTTGATTTTTGATGACTAATTAAACAATTTAGTTTTCTTCACATTCCAAGGTATCAATCAACCTCTAACTTTGTGTACAGTGCCTACTGATGAACAGGCCCTTCAGTGTCTGAACATATACAAAGTTCACAGCTGTTTGTTAAGTCTATTTATTATGAACAAAAACAGAATAACAAAAAAATCAACAGCGACACAGATTTGGAGGTTCATTCCACTAGCTACATGTGTGTACATTTTACGCAATTTTATTGTGGGCAAATGTGATTTTTTCAAGAAAATCTAGTTTTTATACTGTTTCCTCTGTGAGATGGTCATATAGGGGGCACTATCACATGCAAATCACAACCGTTTTGCCAACAAATTTCACTTACCCGCAGCAAGCCGCGCCAAGGCGCGGCAAATGGCCAAAAGTAGCCCATTTTTTTTCGCTTGCGCTTAGCTCATGTGAGGGCGCTAGGTTTCCAAAAAATGTCATTTTCGTTCCGATTTTTTGTTGTTTTAACTATTTGTTATCTATTTTTTTATTTATTTTATATTTATAAGAATCTATTTTGAATTTTTTGTTTTCTTTCTTTTTCTTCATATTTTTTCTATTTTTAAAAATTTTTTTTTTCCTTTATTCTTCATTTCTTATTAACACACCTCTATTAAAACTGTTGTAACTATAGCAATATGCCAATAATAGTAACAACAGGGCTGGAAAAAAATGAAATTTCCCGGAACCGATATGATTTCCAGCCAGGACAGCTTCCAACATGATGAAATTCTTCACCTCCAAATTGATTCCTAAGGGTTCGGCGTTTTAGAAAACTAGCTTTTTAATCGCGATTTTCGGCAATTCCACGTTTTTTCTCGCACATGATAATTGGTATTTTCCGCGCCAAAATCGGAATCTACGGAATTACGCACCTAAACAAACTAAAAGGTCCTAGTAGACACCAAATGATATGAAAATATATTCGCAACAGAAAGGATGCATCGCGTATCCTTCTTATACATCCTAACAGCTTTAATTGCCCTCTCATGTTTCACCACAGGAGCGGGAATGACCCTAACCCTTGTACCACCCAAGAAGGTCACTTTTTGTTAGGATATTATTTGTTGTTATACCCCGCTCTGTTATACTGAGTGCGCACTATACTCCCCGTCTGTACCGCTTATCACGGTTTAATTGCCCTCTCACTTGTACCATGCAATGAATGCTCACATTTTGAGGATAATTCTTTGTTTGTTATACCTGAGTGAGCACCTACTCCCCATCTTGTAAGGAGCACATCGTTAACAGCTTAGGCAAGGTTAATTGCTCTCTTCAAGCTGTACCACCCCATGGGGACGGGCACTTTGTGTTAGGATATTATTTATTTTATATCCTGGAGTGAGCACCTATTCCCTGTCCCGTCATGTAAGGAGCACAAAGCACTAAGATCACGGGATGAGTTGAAGTTACTAGTGTTTGTCATACCCGAACGAGTACCCCCTGTAGTGAAGCAGGTAAAATTTTCAAGAAGAAAGAAGCGCTAAGCAATTACGACCTGTTAAAACTTTCTCTGGCTCGAATTACAATGTAAATGATGTACAGAGGGATAAAGAGTTTCCGCCGGTGCCGCGCCTTTGGACTATGAAAAGTAGCCCAATTTTGGGGAAACCCAGCGGCGGCCTTTTTTAGGCGCGTCAGTCATGTAAAAAGTAGTCCAATTGGGCGGGTAAACCGCGGCGTTGGCAAACACTGATCCCACCTTTGTGAGCCTATGTGGCAAGATTCCCCAATGGATTTTCTGATTTTTTAGCGGGTCATAGCTTTCTTGTCTTGGCCTACTTATATTAGCTTCAAAATTGTGTTCGCCACCCTGTCTTAAATGCTCAAAAATAAAAGAGACAATTTGGTCCAACAGCTGTGGTTGTTGCAGCTCCAGAATTATGTCATCATGGATGGGACATTGAATAAGGTTTGTGACCAATATCAGAACACACAACTTTTCCGTCCTTTGCAACTGATATGGCCCAAGACCACATGTGTTTTTGACTAGTATCATAACCATTTAGTCACAAGATCATTCTGTTTTTAATACATTTTTGCTTATTTGTCATGTTTGTAATGGTTTTATACAATATGGGCAGTACCAGTGTGAAAAGGAATTCACATTTCCTTTACAAATACATAGTACCATATTTGGCCATTTTATATAAGAATCGGCATGAAATTTGCATTCCCAGAAGCATGCCTAATCTTGGTCACTTGTTTTTGAGAGATAGCAGAGTCCCCCGTACACACTAACAAAATTGCTTATTTCGAAGAAAGCTACTATGTTTCTCCTTTACCCTGTGAACTCATAGGGCTAAAGGATGTTTTTTTTTGTGTTGTGAGCGAATATGCCCCATTATGGTCACCAATATTAAATTTTACTCAGTATCTAGGGGGATTCACATCATGTTTTTAGCTCCCGTAAAACAGGTTGGAATATTGGCACGAAAACTTTCCTTTAAATAAAGCGGGCCGTACACACTACACTTAATTAAGATCAAGTGTGTACACACTAGCGCAAACTACTAGATTGAAAACAAGTGTGCTTCCTGAGCTAGTCTTTAGATGTAAACCACACACATTACCTCTTATTCACAAAGTGTGCAGATTACACACTAGAAATCCTTTGTATATGGAAACAACTAATCCTTTAATCGAAAGAAGCTGATTTGCTTCATGAATTAAGCAAATTTAATCTTCGTTGAAATAGAAAAGCGTACACACTTTACTTGAAAGCTTTTTTAATCTCGTTAATGCTTTTGATCGAAATAGAGATTTTGCTAGTGTGTACAGATTCCTATACTATGTACTTGCTTGATGGATTATATCTTACTGGTACCAGCTGCTTGGTGATATTATGCAACTGTTGTTCTTGCAATAACCATGGGGCAGATTCAGGATAGCTGAATCAACCACAGTCCCTTTCGGTGCCTAATTACCGTATACTTCTTGTACTATGGAGTTAGGTAGCCATAAACTGCAATCTTGCTCAGCAACATATCAAGGGTTTAGGGCAGAAGGCCCCATCTCACTATAGCTGCCATGTGTTAGATTTGGCAAGTATAACCTTAGACTCTGTCCGGGGGGGGGAGGGGGGCTGGGGGCTGAGTTTGAAGTACGACGCGGGCGATAACATGAACCGCCGTTCAACGCTCGCGTAAGGCAGAACAAGCGCACTGCAACGGAAAGGCGGCACGAGGTATACGCGCGCGTCGCCATTTCATACTTCAGACAAGACAAAGTATAATAAGAACACATCTGACAAATGGCAACTACTGCGGTGGGGCCTTCTTTGCAGTAACCCTTGAGATACACCAGGCAAGCTACAGCATATCTCCTACTTATAACCCGCATGTCGGCCAGGTAATGACGTGTACCTTAAGAATTCTTGAACGATGCCAAAAACATTGGTTCTACCCACAAGTGAAAAGCACAGACAACCAAAAATTGTAAGGCTAGTATCACCAAAGGTAAACCATGTCCATCCCTTTTCGCAGCTAGTCCTGTAATAATGCAATGATGTCACTCAATCAACACTACTTCGGAAAACGAGCATACTTTAAACTTGAAACAGCAATTTTCAACAATTAAAAATCCACAGTGTCATGTCAATCCTCCTTGGTAAGTGCATAATTCTTTCATAGACGGCGTACTCCAACCTCTCCACCACATGTTAATACAATTCATACAACTCTTTCAATTCACTTTGGAATCGCTATTACAATACATATACATCTTATATTAATTTGCTTGCCATAAACAGCCACAAAATACTGACAATCACTTACACAGTTGCCTTGTCAGTCGCGATACAAACTCTTCACTTGGGTCGAAAAAAATACATTTTTTTATATCAGGTCCTCAAAAACAATCACCATCATTTCTCTCTCTGAAGGTCTCTGATGTTGTTTGCCATCAGTTCTGAACTCCACACCAGTCATTACGTACAGTCCATTTTCTGAGTGGCTGGTTTCATGATCACATGATATTTAGGAGCTCGTGATTGGTTGAGGATCATATTTCCAACTTGTCTTTGCAGGCATTGGCTACCACTTCCAGACTGTCGTGATCCAGATCTTTGATCAGCATTAAAACTGCATTAAGGATATTTGCATTCTGGAAAACAAAAACAGGAAAACAGGATTAACACAGTGATTACTGACAAATGAGCTCTATCTATAATGAAATAAATAATGAGTTATAAGATCTGTTACAAAGATATCATTAAAATCTGAAAAGATTGTTATATTTTGCAAACTCACTGAATTCATATCTTGTAGGAAGCCCTAAGTTGCTAAATTTTGTACTGGAATTGAAGCTGTGATATACTGTATATCATACACATCATTATATGATTGAGAGAGTGGTGGACCGGAGGTCCATTGTTCAATCCCGTGTGGGACAACTTGATGGGATTTAATCTTGCACTAAATGCTGGATTTAATTTGTATCAGAACTATTGATTAAAATTGCAACTCACTATCACCATGGTTCATTTGGACTTGGGCAAACAATACCTTGTCTTAAATTTGGAGGGGATGTTAAGCGGTTGGTCCTGTGCACATGGAGAGTCAGATCTGTACATGTAAACCACAGTCAGTTTTGTTAAGTGTTGAGAGTAAACTCCTGTCTGTCTCTAGCTGTCCTGGAACCCCTGGTAACCATTGTAGTGTCTGAACACTGAATGATCTACCTTAGACGAATAAGTTATATTCGTCTCAGGATCTACCCAGGCTAAATAAAACATAATACACAGGGACTAACAGGTCATTAACTCAGTAAACTGGTGTATATGTGTCAATGAACTGTGCCCATATAACTGAGACTGTAATATATCATAAATCATACCCAGACACCAATGGGTCAATATCTCAGTGCACTGGTGTGCGTGGGCCACTCAACTTTGCCCATGAAATTGTGACTATAATATATCATAACTCACACCCATACCCAGACACCAATGAGTCACCGTCTCCATACACTGGTGTGTATGTGTCACTGAACTGTGCAAGGGAATTGAGACTACAACATATTATATACTCACACCCAGACAAGAGTCAGTGTCTCCAACACTGGTGTATATATGTCATAAACTGTCCAGGGAAGGGAATGACATACAACACATATTATAACTCACACCAGACATTGAGTCAGGGTCTCTATTACTGGTGTATATGTGCACTAAACTGTGCCATGGGATGAGACTATGATACTAACCATACATCAACCCAGAAAAACAATGGGTCAAACTCCGTACACTGGTGTATTGGGTCACTTGAACTGTGCCGAGGAATTTGAAGACGACAACATATATAACTCACACCCAGACATGAGTCAGTGTCCCATAGATGGTGTATGTGTCACTGAACTGTGTCAAGAATTGAGACTACAACTATTATAATCACACCCAGGGACATTGAGTCGTCAGTGGGTCTCTAGCTAATGGGGCTAATGTGTCACTAAACATGTGCCCAGGAATTGAGGCTATGAATACCATACATCAAACCAGAAACCACCTCTTAGTATATCCAAAGTCATTGGTAGTGCTGTGGTGGTGTCAGGATTTATCACACTCTGCGTTTTAAGATGGATACGGGGCGCGTATATCCAGCCGCTATAAATGGCCCAAAACCAACGGGTCAGATCTCAGTACACGGGTGTATATGGGTCAGTGAACTGCAGGAAAGTGTGAAATGATATCATGAAATACCCAGACATTCAAGGGTCAGTATCTCGTAAAACTGGTGTATATGGTCAATACACTGGGAACTGAGACTGAAAATATACCAAAACTGTCACCAGAACCAATGAGTTTACATTATCACTAGCTGTTTATATGTATTGAACTGAGCCCATGAATTGAGACTTTAAATATTCCATATAAATAACACCCAGGCATCATGGGCAAGCTCTCGTAGAGTAATGTCCACACAGTAAACTGAAACTGTGTCTGGTATGGATGATGTTACAAATCTACTGGGGAGTGTTTGACAAACTATCATCTCAAATGCGCTAAGAAAGAATATCTAGCCTAATGATTTTTTGAAAGAATTGAATTAGTAGGATATCACATGGCCAAAACCACTGGCGTAATATTACACCACAGTACTGGGGAATCGCAAAGAAACCGCAGAGGTCTGCAAAATCACTGAGGAAATGAATCAGTGAATGTTGTGAAAATGGAAAGTGATGATGCGGAGTGGATGTCGGTTAATGCTGTTGCCATTCAGGTGGGAAAACATTTATTTAGGGAAAGAAAATTGGAAAATGGGATGCCAGTGCTAAATAGGAATTTTGAAAAAAAAGAAGAGAGAGAGATTCGGTACCGTGTGAGTCAATAAAAACCCGACATTCAGGAAAGATTTTTTCTTCAAAGGTGATTAAAAGTTATTTTGCGTCAATGTTGGCTTTTGGTTGTTTACAGATATAAACAGGCTATCAGCAGATTTTTATTGGTGTCTTTCGGGCTTTGGGTTCAAACTATGTCAATTTTGCGGAGAGACCTAAGAATTATGTTTGGCCGATTTCAGCCATACCATGCGGAGAGACTGACACCGACGTAAACCCAACACATTTAGCAAAGACAATTCCACACATGCAATTTCATTGTATCGATTTCTGTCTCGCAAACATATCAGTTTAAATAAAAGGTCTATTTTGTAACTAATTATAAGTAAAATATCTTTAAAAAATTAAATTGCCTTGTTCATCATAAAGAGTCAGTTTATTGAAAATCACTCCATATCATGTCTCAGTTCATGACATGATGAAACTCAGAGATTTTTGTTACATCTCTAAGGTCATTATTTTGCACAAATACAGTATACTCAGCGTCCATAAATTGCAAGAAGAACTTAAATGCTGAGTTTTTCCTGTAAATAAATTGGATAAACCTTAAAATTCATTATCCACTGATGTTTTCAGCGGAATACAAAAATCTTTCTATGGTTCACTTTTGCTCCCAAGTTTCGTTGTAGGTTAAACATGAAATCTGCTGACCAAAGTAACATTGGTCTTACCAGCTATTCTTGAATTTCTTATTTAGGAATTGACATTTTTTTCTTATCATTTTCTTTTTGTAATCTCTGGGATATTATTTTATAATTCTTTCAATTACTTCCCCCTCTATTTGGTCAACAATAATTTGGTGTTAATGTTGGTACTCAATCACTGCTGAGACCATGTTTAGCTCTATGTAAGCGATGTCATCTTTGTTGGTCAAATCGCCAAACATGATTTGAAGTCTCTAGCAAATCGGCGTAACTTCTTCTCCAAAGACCAAATGACCCAAAGAACGTTTTCGGAAATCCTGTTTATCCTTCTTTATACCCCTAGCAACATTTGAGCACACAATTCTTAACTATTTTAATTATTTTTTATTCTGATGTAGTTTTTTTTACTCACACAGCGGGGGGGGGGGGGGGTATATGTAAAACACATATGTGGAGAATTCATGTTGATTTGGAAAGAGGTTTAAAAATTTTGAAGCCCTCTGTAAATATTAGCTTAGGACTTAATTTTGCTTTGACAGACCCCACCACACTAAGCTAAGACATTCTTATCTTGTTACTTACTCCAAAAGTAATAACTGTGCATGGAAGTTAACTCCTATCGACATGTGCCAATCCTGTATACGTTATAGCACAAAAGTCAGTGTTGAGACATAGCGTCCCAAATGGTGTTCAGGTCGTTGGAAAAGCCATCTAATAAGAATACCAGCAAAGACTAGGCTTGTTTTGACTAATTTCGATACATTTTTCATGCTGATTCTGAATGTGCCCTGGCAAAATATTTGACCTTTTTGAACAAAATGACAAATTTGACGTTCAGCGACGGAGTTGCTTGCGTGTTCAACGGAGTAAGATATAGGTGGCCTCTGTGATTTGACTTACTTTCAAACTTTGTGAATGCCCTGTATTTCTTATTTTAAAAACCAGGTTTTTTTTTATCCCTCTGAGCTGTAAGGTCAGGCGGAATTGTGGGGCACAGGGGGAAAGGGAGTACAGACTTTTTCTATTGATCGATTTTTGTCAATGATGACCTAAGCAAATAATTTCTGGAGGGGTGCAGAATTTCGTTCAGTGCATTTTCGAGAAATCCAATATGTCCGCTATCACTCTCAAAATTCTTCAAATGGCCACTAATTTTATTGAACTAGATCCAGGTTTTAAAGCACAGAGGAAAATTTTGGACCGGGTGATGATGTGAATTGATCACAACATTACCATCAAATCCAAATGGCCACCCTAAAACCCAACGGCCTGAAAATCATTCAACTTGGACCATAAATCAGTCAAGTATTTGTGATAGAGGCCTAATTCTGCGCTCTGTATACCGTAGGAACTCATTATCTGAAATTTCAAGTGTGGTAACAAGCTTACCAACTCAAGGAGGGAGGCCCAATATGGCTGCTTTTAACACTTACTGGCCAAGTGTTCGAGATCTCGATCAAAAAATGTGGCAGGTATTTAAAATGCGGATTTGGTGTGCATTAGAGGTGTTAAGATATTTAAAACCGACGAATTGTCATATAGTCATAATATATGGCCGTCATTTGAATTTTAAGATGTTCAAAATACAATTCCAGATACGGAGTTATTAATGCTCAAGACATACATCTCATACTTTAATTTAAACTTAATAATCATTTTGGGGTTGTACTAAATACAATACAGATGTATCGTTAATTTATAGGTTTTAAAGAAGGTAAAAAGACAGCCAACATTGGACCCCCATCTTAACATTTTGAATGTTAAAGAAAGAAACAGAAATCACAAGAATCAGATGTTCAAATGGTCAATACTTATCACATACCTCAAGTTAACCTTTATAATAATAATAGTTGTTGTTTGTAACTACATATAATACACATACATGAGGTTTTATATTTGTAAAGGCGGCCTGTAATTGGCTGCATCTTGAATTTTGAAAAATGTCCATTACAGAGGAAATGCCAAATAAGGGTTTCTAGGATGAATACAGTATCTATAAAGTGTAAAGCAATAAGGCATGCATATAGAACACTGGAATTAAGCTATCTACACTGAACAAAATGTGCAAAAACTTGGCCGTGTACGGATGCGTTGGAAAGCATTCTAGAGGTGTTAAAGTAACAATTGCCAGAGTGTGATCAATTGTAACGATTTTGAACCCTGCAGAACATATTGTTAGTGTCAGCTATTCAAAGTAGCGTAAATAGGTTATAATGGAGGTGTTAAGATATTTTAATGATTCCGAGAGCATATTGTAATTTTGAGCAGCCATATTGGATTTTGTGGAAATGTAATGATAATCTATTTACCAACCCTTCAACCCCCGTGCTTAAACACCGGAGTAGTAGAGGACAGTACGGAAATATTGTTCTCTTTTGAAATACTTAAGGGATTATTAGTGATTTTGGACAATGGTAGCACAGCACTATTGGATTTTCAAAAAATGGCACTGTAACAAATTTGCACACCCTCCAAAATTATTGGTCTAATCTAAGAACTAACATTTCAATAGAAAAGTCTTTACTCCATTTCCATCCTTCAGGTGTGGCCTAAACTTCTACCTGGCTAGAATGTGTTATCTGTTAGGGTGACTTCTGTGATATGGCCGGAAGCAGAGATCTCTCAGTATATCATAATTGACTCCGTGAGGAAAAAATTGTTTATTTTCCCCTTAATGATTGTATTGTGTATCAAACCCGTTAGCAATGTTATCCAGATGGGAGTTTGAAAGAAGAGAACTATGACTACCAGTATGAACATAATCAACAATGCAGAAAATGTCAAAAAGGCCTACAAAACATTTCCCGTTTTTCTAATGTAACGTGATTGGTCATAAAATATCAATTTGTAAGCTGTAAGGCTTGAAGTTTCCCACTTAAAGAGACTCCAAACAAAATTGTAACTTGAGAATGTCCTCCATCAGTCCCTGAGCAGGCATACATGCTTCACCATTGGGGTGGGGTGGGGGAATGGGGAATGTGATATTTTGGGGGACAAAAAGGTAAATTTTTTTTGGGGGGGGAGTGATTACATTTTGGGGCAAACAATCCAGAATTCTTGAGTTTTTAAACCAATTTGGCCCAAATTTGTTGATTTTTTTGCCCCAAATCACTGATTTTTGCCAAAAAAAGTGTTATTTTTTCTTCTGTCTGGTGGGGTAGGGGGGCCAAATGGGGAGGAAAAAATTAGTGGGCATTTTCCCCCTGTGCTCCCCTCTCATCATGTTCCCATTGGCTGTAATGCACTCCCAATATGGCAACATCTTAGTTATACTTACTCTGCCTTACTTGTGCCGTTTTTTGTGTTTTGGCCGGGGATAGTTTGATCACAGGAAGTGGGCTCAGAAGACCAAGCTGCTCTCTTATCCGACTGAACACAACAAAACAAAATACATATATCTTGGCAGCCATAGTGTCGCTTCAAATTCACTGGCATTGATATGACAATGGTTCTAGATATGAATGTTATTAAACAGAGGGTGTTTGAATCATCCCACAATGCACCAATGTTGGGAAATTTCAACTCAAGAGGGTCATTGTGATCTCCCCAAAATCCTATTCTAACACATAAAAACCCTGACTTTACACTCATTTTTAACCCCCCCATTGTGTTAATTAACTCTGGGAAGTTATTAAGCATGAGGCATGAAATGTTTTTTGGGTCCTCTGTGCTTATCTTGTACACTTTTATCCCTAAGTCTGACATGAGTTTTGTACAGTACAGTATAGGGCAAATTGGCATGGCATTTATGGATTGGTTTCAAAACACCCTCTGTTATTAAAATAACATTTATATTTCCTTCAAATAAATATTAGTTATTTGCCTAGACTTCAAAAACACAGCTAACTTCAAACTTGTTGCCTACTACATAAAATTATAAAGCAACTGCCATCCATGGTTTGGAACCTAAATGCCTGCCCTCATGGTGGTGATATGAGGAAATCAGATACCCCTCCACATTGTATATTCTACTTGTGCAGTAACTTTTTCTTTCTCATCCTGTCTGTAATGTCCCGTTTATAAAACAACATTGGAGAATCATCATGAAATGCTAACTTGTCCTGTGCAGTTCAATGCAATTATCTTGAGGTTAGTTAAATGCCTTATGGTCTTAGAGGCAGACCAGATTTCTGAGGATAGCACCCCTCATTTTTTAACAAATGTTTTATTGGCATCTTGTAAAATGCTGTTCACAATAAGCACTGTGTGAAATGGCTAATCCTCAATTAGGGTGGCCTTCATATAGAAAACACAACTTTGTAATAAAATTCCAGATTCCAGATTTTTTTTTATTGTTAACACATTATCTAGATACTGCTCTATACAACATGTTTACTACCTGAAAACAGCTATCCAGTTCCATCTTAAACATTGGGATTGAGCATTTTTTGGGTATCTGTCTTTGAGGCACTATCACAGTGATTTTGCTATACAGAAAAATAAAAAAAAATCATATTTTGATGTTCGTAACAAACATCCTAACATACGCTTACAAGTTGATAGGACCAAAGGAATTTTAAGGACAAGAATATTTATTTTGATCGGGTGATCACTGATAGTGTCTTAATTTTACTTTACTAAATAACAACAATATACTCAAATATGCCTTAAAAAACAAATCCACACACGTAAAGGGCTTCTTTGAGATGTAAAGGAACCACAAGGGGGGGGGGGGGGTATTAGTGGTATGTAAACTCCATACACTCAACTGAAGTATCCACCCCAAACAATTACACAATATAGACATAATACAGAAATTACAGTAAGACATGCATGTAAAATGTAGAAATCCTTTATTGAAAGAATCTCATTACCACAGTACGCATATTGCATATAGTGTGTTATTCTTAGACGTGAATGACGCTACAATGTAATTATTGTCGACACTGTACATAAGCTAAATCACAGACTTATAAAGAGAGAGCGAGAGAGAGTTACTTCTATCTCTTTTATCATCATCATCATATCTTTATTTACCATTCATGTAAAAATACAATATATAAAATATAGCTTGGTACACATCAATGAAGGGGATGTTCGAAAGGCCTACTGCCTGAATGAACATGCACCTTTAATCATGTTGCTTAATAAAGTCCCTAAGCACATACACACAAAATACACCAATTACACAGAAACAAAAAAATTCCAAGCGACACAAGTACCTGTATCGATTGTCGAGCTTACAAGTTAATTTTGTTGATACAAGCAATATCAAAAGAAAATTTCGATATAAGTACATAATACATTATATATTGGGAAAGCAAACGAGTTTCTTTTAATTTGTGATCTGAAATGCTTAACCGATCTGTTGTTTCACGCCTTTGTTGACTATATTCACTGGGATGAACCTGAATTTTTTATAGCATTTTTGGGCAAATTTAGTTTTTGTTCGGTAATTAACATAATTTCCGAAGTATTCCTATACAATAAGTACATAAAGGTGATGGCTCTTTGAAATAGCAATTAAATAACCGGGAGTTGACAAGTGTTTAAACAGAAAATACATACTTCTAATTTATACATGTCGTAAAGTTAGAATATTGTACTTTGTAAATAAGGGTGCTGTATGACTTCTGTAATTACTGTTAGATTATTAGCATTGCTCTTTTTGTAATTTAAATATTTCTCAAGGTACATCCTAGTTCGCCGTACTTTCTCATGGAAACAACATTCTCTTTGATCATATTGTTTTGGCTGTGTGGACTGTCATATAGGTCTGTATTTGTACGTAATCCTTATTGTGTCTTTTGGTTTGAAAATATATCCACAAAGTATAACTCAAAGGTCAATTGAAATTGGAGATTTTCTGGTTTTTATATTAAAAGATGTGAATAAATTGTTTTGTTAATAATTCTTCATCAGACATGAAGCAAAGAAAGACTAAAGATGTAAATCATAATATGGAAGGATGAAATTGGTGCATTTTGTGATCCAGAGGCCTCATCCACTCGACTTAAAAAAATTGACATTTTTTCCATTGTCTTACCTGTTTGCTGAAAAATAATGATCCCCCTGCCCTGGAAAGACACTGTAATTTTATTATGTTTCTGTCCATAAACCAACAAATGAAACACAGTGGGACAAACATTTGCTCATAGCATTAAATGTTTCATCGAAACTGAAATTTGAAAAAAACCGTTCGTATAGAGTTTTTGAATGTACCTTTTAAGGGCAGCCAACATAGTTTGTGTCCATGTATATAACCAAGTAGTGCCCAAGTTAGAGATAATAGAGACCAAAATGATTCTGATAATTTTCTAGTAGCATCAAAGTTAATGCTAAAGACTTGATCTATGACCAGCAATATATAAATACGTTATATGCAGTCAGCACAAAAATACATATACTAAAAAGCAATGCAAATGAAAACCATTTTCTTTGACTCTACTGGTTTATATAAATTGCAATTCTCGGGGTTACGTACTAATTATGATGTATTTGCAAACCTTACACCAAGTTTTAAACATGCAGCGTTAATCTTGACATATTGTTTGTTGTATTTAACAGGTTTATATTTTTACTGGTGTGACAATCCTATCTGTCATATTGTAAGCATAAGGATCCGAAAACTGGGTCTTCGAGAGTACCTTGAATGATGAGTTAAGACATATGAGCTATTAAAGAGTAAGTGGTTTCATGGAATGTGATTTAGAAACGATTTGGAAAACCTGAAGTTCTATAGAAGACCTAGGAGTTTCAGTATTTCCATTTTTTAACACGAATGTTCAAATCCTCCTACCACTAATCACTAAAATGGTCTCAAAAAGGCATTTAAAATCCCTCAATTCTGGTCTTAGGAGGCCTTACGTAGCGTTGATTTAACACAGATCTTGATGCCAAATTTGGTACACTTCCAAGTGAGAAGGTTGATGTTCTAGAGTAAATAATTGTTGTTGGTTTGTAGTTTAAGAAATTAAAATGTTTTCCTCGAATGAAATTAATTCAAGTTTTCAATTCAAAAACATAAAAGAACATGGATCAGCAGTTTAGAAGGAAACTTGATCCTTTAACAATAAGGTATAATTTTTCATCAGGCACTGTCTTTATGATGAATGTAAACTGGCGAACCATTAGTGTTATGTAAACGAATCTTGGCTTTCTGGCCATTATCCTCCTCTTAAAATTGATGGATTCACTGTTTAGATTTCAATGTAGTGAGAGTTACCAGTTTTTTTCTAACATAATTTATAAAAAGCATCACACTAAGTTGCTTAAAAAATGAAGAGAAATTGTGCAAAACATTTTTCCAAAAACGCTGAAAAACAAACAACATTGTAAAAGCAAGGGAAAAAAAAATATTGTCAAAGCTCAAGTACTTTTGACAAATGGTGTACAATGACGATGAATTTCACACGGTGGTGTTATATTCAAGATATTATCAGCACCCTGGCTTTTTAATGTAGCAAGACCAAAGGGAATTGAAGCATAAACTACGCCCATAATAAATTACTTACATCCGCCTCCCCATTAACTGATGATCAAGTCATACTGCATTTTATTCTACCCATTCATCACTTCTGATTCAGCCAAAACCCACCTGCTTTATTAGGCCATATAAAAAAACATTTGATTACTCTGGTAGATTTTTAGAACTTAAAGCTTTTGTTCCCTCTTTAATAATTACGATTACTGTCCATCAGTTGTAAATGAAGGTCAGATTCAGGATTTGATCATAGTTGATAAAAATATGTGTTTCATCCAATCATTTCTTTTTTCTCTTTTTCTGAAGAAAAAACATGCAAAGGATAAAAAAATATCCATGATCAGGACAGGAATCAAAGTTATTTTTCTTATGTGCTAACATGCAAGCCAAACTTGATGACCTTGGGAAAAACCCCAAAACAAGTGCATGAAAGTACACATCATGTTAGTCATCTGGGTTCTGTAGTCTGCTGAAAATATATATTTACGGTACTGTTACTTTTGTTAGCTAACACAAGCTGAAGTCAGGAGAGTTGTATGTCTTAAGCCACACCCAATGGTTATTTTATTAGAGAAAAGAGAACCCATTAAATGAAGGTGTAGCTGGTTATTTTCAGAATTTCTAAGGGCCGGGGAGGATACTCACTTATTTTGTTAGGTTAGGTGCGGCCCGGATTTCAAAAATTGAGGGCTCCGGTGCTGATTTGAGGCCAAAATCCTCAATTTCCAAGCTGCTTTTTGAGGTAGCTAGAAGAAAATTTAGTAGAATATGGCTTTGGACATTAAGAGTAGCGGAACTAAATGGTACTAAAATGGGGTTTCACGGGAACTGAAATAAAAGCTTGAAAAATGAGGGTCTTATAGACGGCACATAACAATAACCATATACCTCCCAATGTGAGTAACCCCCCAGCTCTTAATAGATGACACATATTTGGTATTCTACACACCTGAGCTCCACGTGACCGATCAGTCTCATCAAACTTACATGCTTTTTTTTAGCCAATCCAGCGCATGGGATAGGATGAAGAGGGTATCAACTGAAATATTTGTGAAGCCTGCATTTTAACTGGTTATTGAACATGTTTATCTGAGGTAATTAGCCAATCAGAAAAGCTCTATGAAACAATGAAAGGCAGATAGTGCTCTCGGGTTATCTGATGTTTCAGGGTTGTGGATTGCCCACTAGTTATTTACAGTTCATCAAGTTTCCTACAAGTCGACCGCATTTAATGAATTTGACAATATTTCAATTTTTCTTCAACAAAGGACTAAATGTGCAAGTAAGCATTACATAGTCACACACTACCTGTCTTACAATTTCTGAGGCCTATAAAAGCTGCAACTTTTTTTAGGGAAGGAGTGAAGGCAATCATTTAATACCCAAGGGTAGAGGGTGTCATCTATCTAGAGTAAACGGATCACAACACCCTTTAAATTATCAAATTTCACCAGCTTTGAAAAAAAATTCAACCAGCTTCAAACCATCACTATTGTAAAACCGTTTTCCTCACAGTGCCAAAAACTGAACAAGGAGCGCACTAAAGTAGCTGACTGTTTAATCTCTACACTTCCAATCTCAGAACGATTTCAAATTTCAAAGGCTAAAACTAGAATGGAAGACAAAAGCTATATCAAGATAGCTTTAAACATGGCAAAAATTTATCGGTCACAAATATTTTTCTTTAAGGAGAGAACCCAGATGGTGGACTCTTTTGGCCTAGTGAGCGTGTAATCCTGGCATCTCTAAGCCGGGCGTGCATATCTGTTTTACGCTCAATGTCATCACGGATTATCCCCTCCATTGTGTTTTTTATATCTCTGTGAGTCACGTTTTTTCTAGTGGTTATCTTTTGTTGCAAAAACATTTGATATGGATGCTTGGTGTTCTAATGACTGGATTTTTTTATTATGTGTTTTACCTCGATGGAGTTCCCTGGCTTTAATATTCTCTCTGCGTAATGTTTGTCTGTACGTATTGTGAAAATATCTTTTAGTTTTCCCAGGAATTACATTGCTACCTGGTTCAAAGTTGATTATACTTTAAGTGTAGATTTGTTAACACACAGACAATGGGAATGGGAAGAAAGACAAAACAGAAGCAAGAGGGGAGAGAGAGGGAGATTGATAGCAAGAGCAAATGAAAGAGTGAGAGAGAGCGCGAAGCGAGAGAGGTGCTTTGGCGAAAGCGCGAGAAAGAGAGAGAGAGGAAAGGCATCTGATATCAACTTGCCAGTTTTCTGTAACTCCACTAAGACCAAGATGAAATTGATTCAAAGAAACAAAGCAATGCTAAGTTAAAATCTCTAAGATACTGCTTATGTCGAAAACCAAGGTGGCATAGCCCAAAGTGATTTAACCAATTTGAAGTAAAATTTGACATGAACATTTTGCTGCTAGGACAAAAAAAATCCATGTTCTACCTTTTGAGTAGGGTCAGTTGATGGTCTTATTCTTCAATCCTTCTATTTTAGCAAATGACCTTAAAATAAAAAAAAATCTGGTGATAAACAAGTTATATTTTGTTCACTGCCTTCATCATGTTTTTTTGTTCCAAAACAAATCCACTCGTGCCCAAAACAACTAATTTTACAGGCATTAAATATAAATAAAAAACCCCCAAAAGGCAAATTCAGGGTCGTCAAACATGGAACATTGTTTTGTGGTGTTTTTCTGGGTTTTTGCCTTTATATTGTCCAAGATGAATACTGCAATATGTTACTCAATATGTAAACCATAATCAAACTTAACAACAAAGTTGGTTGAGCTTAATGTTGAAATTTTATTTAGTCAATAAAACCTAAAAATGTGACGTGGACCAGCTTGTATTGACAAAGCAACTACAGTCAAATGGGCCTTGTTTAGCTGGTCAGAGGTAACAAATATCTGCGCATGAGGTTAAGATATATTGTTGATTTAGAGAATAAAGATGATTTTGGGAACCGGTACTCTCTTTACCATGTTTACGACGAATTGAACCAAGGCGATACCATTATTTTAGTGGAAGAACGAGGCGGAGGCCGAGTTCTTGCCACGCAAAATCTATGGTGTCGACAGGTCAATTCGTCGTAAAGAGAATACCGGTCCCAAAAAATCATACTTCTTGCATTTCTTAAACATCTTATCATTTAAGGTCATATTTAACCCAATTTCGCGATGCTTTACGCTTAAATACAACAAAGGAAAGGACTGCCCCACCCAGTGACAACAAATCGAACAACCTGTTGAACGCAACGATCATACGAAACGAGAGGCAACGTAGGGCAGGCACGTGCGAAAGTAGCAAAACACGGGTATGACGCGAGAGCTTCAACCTAAAAATAAACTTCAATCGCAGCGCGTACTACCTGGGGTTCAATTAAACGAATTAAACCCGGGCATCAACCAATGAAATGCTTACATTTTCACAGATGTTTATAGAATGTTCATTTGACACAATGTATGGACGTTCCAGCATACCACTGCCTCAGACATGCCAGTGCCTCCTGGATGCATGGTAACAAGTAAATGCACTATTATTCCAGGCCCATTTTATTCAAACATCAAGATAATCAATTAAAATCTAATTAGACTTTTGGGTCTGTACATGCACTTTTTATTTGGCATCCTTCATTATCATTGCCAGTGGGTAGGCTAACATATTACTCACATAAGGGACACAGAAGACACAAGTGACGTCCACCAAGCTGTGTTTATCATTATCCGCGAGATTTCCGCACCCACATGTTACCCTGGCTTTTAGAATTAGGTGTAGATAGACGAGATGTATACGGAAGAATACATTGATAATGGATGTTAATGAGCATGATAACACAGTAATAAAGAGATTAGAAAATTGGTTGCCAGATAAACTAGAAGCTTTACACCAGAATAAAGATTGTCTTTTTTTCCTTAAAGACTTAGAGATATGTTGTTATCCAGAACCTCTTATATTTTGCCCCTAGTTATACAAAGGATCAACAAGCTAAAAGCTATGTTGAAAAATCTATGATGTCTAACACTCTATTTTCATTTAGAGGGTATTTTTTTTTATGTTAGTTCTTCCAAATATAAGGGCAACTATGTAACCCATCCCTCCCTAATTTTAAGCCAAGGCGAATGCATGGAGAAAGCAAGTGAGAGTCGAAGGTTTGGTAAAGATTCAATCTGATGTCTTCTGCACCATGCTCCACCAACCGGGGGGGCCCCACCCACCCTTTTTTTTTTTTTATTTTTGGAACGCCATGTCTCAATCAACATCACCTGGACTAAGGAATCTTTTCAGTAGAATTTAAATCAAATGTCAATAATGGTCAAATCTCCCATTCTACATCAAAGGACTCCCTTTGCCAGGAAATTTGGAATCTGGAGGGCAATCTTTTTTTACCCATAAAAACAGCAGCGGAAATTGTACTTTTGGTAGAAATGTTCTCATCTTGCATTGAATATAAAAACTTTTATGCCTATAGGCATATATTTCTTCCTGTATTTTAGGTGGTGCGATCATGGCCAGTCAGTCGGAACCGCTGTGACAAACTCCGCCTTCACTGAGCCAACTTAAATACCTTAAGTACCGCACGATCATTTAAAACTGAGGTGATAATAGATAGGTATTTTGATGACCATAATTGTTAATTGGTCTAATAGTAATAGGGGAGATGGGGCTATGGGGCCCCGGGGCTAATTGGCCCCAATACCAAAAATTTTATCACGCTCAAAATGTGGAGTTCAGAGTTGCAGATGTTAAGTTGTAGAGGTAAAATCATTCACCCAACGTGCACAGAAACAACCACACTTCTCGTCTAAGCAAAAGGCAATGGGAGCTTATTGCCTCAAGCAGCTAAAACCAACCTGCAAAAAGTTGCAGTCCATTTGGAAAGGGAGGTGGTACAACCTAATACATTTACTTTCATTTTCTTTTGTGATATTAACAATTGACTATAATCATATCAATACTAAAATAAATTAATATTATTTGTTTATTTTTTGGCCAAGAAGATCAATTAGGAAGGTCCATCGGGGCTATTGTGGCCCCCAATAGAAATGTGGTACAAAATGGTGTTAACCACAAGTAGTACTAGATAGTGTGCGGATAAAGCTTTATAAAGTGTTCAATGCTATTTTAAGATTATTTCAAAATTAACATGGAAAGTTTCCGAATTGTTTTGCTCTCCTTTTCCTATTTTCGGAAAGGATCTCCATGGACATTCTCGTGAAACCAATACATCAATCATACCATCATGGTACGAAAACCAAAGTCAGATAAATATCTCAGATATACAGCAGAAGACATGTGAAATGCTGTCCAAGTAGTCAAAAAAGGGAGAAATAGGGCTCAAAAAAGCTGGCAAGACTTTGGGGATAAAGAGTTTGGCTCTCAGAAGCGCATTAAAGGAGGGGACTCATGAGGAAGCTCTTGGTGGTGGCCATCCTACTGCGTTACCAAAAGCCGGTAGAGGGATGACATGGTAGGTGCTTAAGTTTTAGATTTGGGCCTAGGGTTTACTAGGGAGAACTAAGGATCTTGTGGCAGATTACGTAAAGACTTGGCAAGATTCAGACTCCATTTTTGGATGGCCGACCAAAAGTGGTGTTTATGCAACATACACACCGCGTAACTCAAGATGGAGCAATTAATTGCCCAAAAATTATCCATAAATTACATACAATGAATTGTTGACTGTTTTGTAACAGATTACTTGACAATTAGAAGTAAAAGTAAGTAAAATTTTACTTTAAAATATTATTATTTGGTAGGGGGACATAGCCCCGATTTATCGGGGCTATTGTGGCCCTGTGACATTGTAATTATGCTAATTAATATGCAAATTGGAGCAATTAATGTAACTTTTTTATTGGATATTGTAGATACTAATAAAACCTTACTATCGCGATGAAAGAAAGTATTCCACTGCTATTAATAAATGGAAATACCTTAAGAAGTATGAAAAAGGGGCCACAATAGACCCAGTCTCCCCTACTGAAAGACCCATGCTTTGTGAGTGGGCAGACAAGCAGGTGCAATGGAGATTATAAGGATCTAGGTGAGCAAAATGTCTATAGGATTATAGCCCATGATAGTAATCCCCTTTGAATTACAGGATTTGTGTGTATTAAGATATTTTAATGGCTCAACTTAAATGAGGTTTTGTTCTGATTTTCCTTGAACCACCACATATGAGGTACATAAGGAACAAGGAACTATTGGGTTTTATTTTTCCAATAAAAAAAATATTTGACATTGTCAACCATATTGGAAAACAATCCATGATACAGGCATGGTGAGAACAGGAGCCCAGAACTACCTCGAAGGAATCATAATGCAAAACATTGTCTGTAAAATTTTGACCCAAAATGATCTTATAGTGAGAAGAATTGAACCCCTTTGAAGGGGGGTTTGCCCACGTTATAGTTTCACAAGTTCGTTTATAGAGAGCTTTTGATTATGGGGCAGATGGTTATGTGATGGTGAAATTGACACGTCCTGCTATACGCGCGCAGCGTCCAGGTCATAGAGCAAGCACAGGATACTGAGGCACTAATTGGACCATCGCAGAACCGTCCGTCAACGAAAGTTCGCTACTGTTATCTTGGGGTGGTAGTACAGTGGACAGAACAGCCATTATACTGTCAATCTCAGATCCCTCATCATATCTGCCTATTACTTCCACAGAGTTCTATCCCATCTAACTTAATTTGAAAAATTGCCCTTTTCAGGAAAAGTACTCTCCCATTATGATGTACTTTTCCACCTGCATCCTTGCTACACACCAATGGGAATAGACTTCAGAGACAATGTCATCACTCATCATCAACGAGAGGATTGAAGTGCCTGTTAATGTTGGTATAGATATGTCAACCCTCAGACTGGTCTTCATTAAGATTTGTCATCCAAGTATGACCAATGCACTTAAATAATCAGGTGGACATTTATGTGATCGTTGTAAAGGATTTCAACTCATTCTATCCCATCACTCATCTTTAGGTTATGGGATTAACTGGTACTTACAGCTAACAGACGTGGTCAACTATGACGTTGGTGTTCACTTGGAATAAAAAAAATGCTATCTGTAATTACTGCGTGTCTGTCTAGCAGGGAGGAATCATTAGCACAGATTTATCAGGTCATGTACCCCACATTCATTTATAAGGATTGGAGTTTGTGCAATTTTAATTGTGTGAAGCTTAATGTCCACAAGACAGTCATTAACACCATACACAAACCACATGCAATCTATAACGCACATTAAAATGAATGAGTTTGAACATGATTCAGACGGGTTCTATTCAGTGTGATACTGATTGAAGAAAAAAATAATAATACATCAATAAGAAATGAAAATGAAATTGATCAGCATATATGCCTTGATCTGGTAGGTATTTTATTTACTTCTAATCTCATGAAATTGTAGGGATAAATTTTTAAAATAAGAAAACCTAAAGAGCTGTAAATTTGGTAGTTTTTCTACATCATAATCCCATGGGTAACTCTACCCTGGACTATAAGTTAAATTTCAATTGAAGTCAATTTGTTGCAGAAGGCAGATCACACAACCAAACCACTAAATAACTAGGTTGTACAGCTTACGGCAGCGAGAGACAGTTGTTGGCGTCCGAAATGTTGCAACTTTTGTCTAACCTTAGTAGTCACAACATGTTTAAAATAAAATTTAAATTAATGCAATGTTTGGAGTCGTAACAAACCATTTTGGTTGGAAAAAATTTTTTTGTTCTACTGTTTGTAAGGGTTTTGGGAAACTGTGTCATTCTGCTTTGTAGTAAAATCCTCAAACTAGTTGTGGGGGCATGTATTATTAAAACATGAAACTCTTTGATGCTCTGTAGCTCACAAAATCAGCCTTTACCAATATTCCTTTTCATTTTTTGTTGAAGAGGTATAGTCCCAATCTTCCAAAAAACTCCATTTTTGCAATAACCAATCGCTTTATAGCTTGATAAATCGATTTTTGAATGATATGCATTTTGTACGCACGTCTATGGGGAAGTTATTTAAGAGTTGGCGTGATTCCAGAAGGTATTAAAACACTTGGGTCCTTTTCAATGTGATTATTTTATGAGTGAACACTATGAAATCCATGATTGTACAAAAGTGCTTTGAAGAAAGATCTTCTTAAAGAAGATGCAATTTTGGTTGATTCTAGTACCTTTTCTTTTTCTTCTGTTTAATATTGTTAACGACATCCTAAAAGCGCTTATCTCGAAATTTTGGTTGATTTCAATCAGGTATTGGAGTTTATGAGCTATGTTTTTATCATATTTTCCTATAGGCATGAAATTTAATCTAGGCCATACTGACCATGTTTTCAGAATTGACTGAGGTTTAGTGCCAAAGTGGCGAAAAAAACATACAGAGCAAAAAATAACCATGTTTAATTTTTAATATGTAATTAAAAAAAACTTTTGGGGTAAAAATTTTGTTCGTAGGATATGAATTTTTAATCGAACACCCTGTATCATACAACACACGTTTTGTGACAAAATATTGGAGTTTGTGGCCGAATTTTCTTTGTCTCCGAAAAATCGCACTTTCGGGTGACAAAATTTTTCACCTACCAACTTTGAATACTTGCGAGTCTCCAATATACATATATATAATGAACCCTTAAATAATGTTTAATATATCAGTTAAAGGTACTAACTTATGGATTCAAGTATTTGTTTTTAAAATTTTTTCAATATTTTCACAGGCCAGAAACCATTCAAATTTTTGACATGTCCACTTCCCGCTACAAAACGCCATTCAAAATTTTAGGCACTTTCGAACAAAAATTTTGCTTTGCACAATCCTATCTCTGGAAAGGAAGGTCTACATGATGATTTACCCATCAGTTTTATGCAGAAATTTTCATGAGCTTCAAATTGATACTAACTTGGTTCATTTCACCAGTATCAGGAATAATTCCAACAATACAAAAATGTTCCCCAACCCCTTGATTTTTCCAGTTGCGCGAAAAAAATACTGCTGTTCAATAAAATTTGGAAGTACGGAAACTAAAAAGAGCTATGGCTTTTTGAAAATTTAAAATCCGATTATGCCCAAGCACGTTCCCTAGCAAGTCCAAGCTATGGTATAACTTTTTTCAACACCCTGTCTATAATTTGAGAATTTTTTTTTTCAATTTGCGGATATCCAAATTTTACCTAAAATTGAGTGTTTCCCCCGAGAACCGTGAAAAAAATAACGAAAAGTGTCGACATTGTTGAAAAGTTAATCGATTGTGCCCAAAACACATTCCCCCAGAATAGTATTACTTTTTTGTCAAACTGCAAAATATTTGAGTAATTTTTTTTTTTTTCAAAAGGTGGGGGCAAGAATGCATTTCAAGCAAAATACCAAATATGTTTCTAATGGACTTGGCTTTGCGCAATACCCCAAAAATCGATATCTCGGAACGCATCCCCATTTTGGGCATTTTTTACTTAGATTGTGGATTCTACACCTACACCAAATGTTAACGTAGAAAACATGTTTTTTTGTTTTTTGTTTCATCATTGTTATAGCACCTTTCACATTTTTACACTTTTGGCACTAAAATCTAGGTCGAATCGGAAATCATGTCATACTGAGACTGTTTATAATTAATGTTAGTTACAAGCCTGTTACAGATGCTGCATACCTTAATTTGACAACATATAGTGTATGTCCTGCCTGGCCATATATTTTAAGAAATAAAGGGCAAGATGTTCAATGTTTATGTACGAATAATGTGTCCGATGGCAAGTAAAAAACATAAATAATGGGCGAGGCGAAGCCGAGACCCTTATTAAAATTCTGTTTAAAACTGCTGAGGACACATCTTCGACATAACATGAACATCGCACCTTTATTTCTATTCTATTACCGTAGAACGTAAAATCATACCACAAAACTGGCCATTCTTTTCAAAAAAAAATGTTAACAGTTGTTTACGTCTTTAGAGCGCTCACTTTGTCTTTCTCAGCTATATTATGTTGGTGACACGCGCCGAAAGAATGTGCGCTTTGCATCACACATTAGAGGGTATCGCGACCCATTATTGCAGAAATTAAAAATGGGCAGTGAAACAACCAATCCAAGAGCGCGCCTTTTGAATACGTGGGCATATAGGTAAATAGAATATAAATTAATTTGCTGTTTTTTTCACTCCATAAATTATTAATGCAGACTTTGAAAATATTTTGAATAGTAATATTACTCGGGGACTCCGCCATAAGTTTACTGTACTTCCAAAATATGTTACAAGGGCTGAGCCCACGTAAAAAGGTGATTAACAAAGTGAATGTCATTTAAGAGCCCTTTGTTGTACTAAACCTTGCTATGTAAATACATTAGGCACAAAAGCTAGTGACCAATGGAACAAAAACCAAGTCCTTTCCTTCACCTGATTACTACTGCTTTTCTCCGGCATCCACAAGCAGGTATTTCGACTCTCTCAGAGACAACTTGAAACCTTGTAAAATGCCATTCCTCATCAATTCAACCATTTCTGTTCTGGCTCCAATTTTTAAGTATTCCAAGGACAACTCATTTGAACTTTGAACATTCCAGGGCACCTTTTGAGGGTCACTGAAGGGCTACTGATGTAATTCTGTTAACATACTAGTGTTTGGCAGTTAACATAGCTTAGTCCATTTCATAAGTTGAGAGGAACAATATGGCAGGATTTGCCAAGTCTGTAACAATAAACACTTCTCACATTAAAATAGAAGTCGGGAAAATGCAACAATGATGTCAGAAACGGGGCTTTCATCCCAGTTTCACCACCTCCTACTATTTGAGTAAAATAAATAAAAGTCACAACCAAAAATAGTACAATAGGTGTCAGAATCTTGGTCTGAACTAGCACCCAGTTGGCACACTTTTATTCACTTACTAGCGTCCATTAGATAACATTTGAAATGCTTGTGAAGTCTTCAAAAGTTATCCCGTTAGCCCTATGGAATATTCCATTAATATATACATGAGATCAAACCTCTCATCAGCGCTAGAATTTCGGCGAGAATCCGATAATTTATCTCGCAACATGCTCCTTAACTGAATTGGCGTGAATCATGGTTGATTCGCATAACTTTAGAATTTAACATAGTAGCGAATTAGTTTGTTCCAAAGTTTTGTTTGGGGAATGAAGACTGATTCTCGCGACACAGCGACGAAATTCTACCCTGCGTACCCCCCTGCTCATCCTTGCCAGTTCACCCTCGTGTGGTAGAGCATTTGGGGATTAGCTCGGGCTACTGAGGTTCCATGTTCGATTCCCCTGCGGCTGTTTTTTGTAAATTTACGGTACTTCAAATTCTTTTGAAGTACTGATAGAATGTTATGCAAATGTTCATTTACCAATAGGTAAAGATGTACCTACTAATATGTTAAAAAGCATTGTCCCAACACATATTGGAAAAAATCCAAGATATCAGGCATGTGAGAAAAGACGCAGAAAGAGAAATACCTCAGAAGACATCTATAATGCAACATTTCTGTAAATTTTGACCCAAAAGATTCTATATAGTTAGAGATGAACCCTTTTGAGGTTTTGCCCACGTTTAGTTTCACAAGTACTTGTTTTTGATAGAGAGCTTTTGATTATGGGCCGATGGTTATGCAATGTGAAATTGACAAAGTCCATTGCTATACGCGCGCATGCGATCCATGGTCATATGAGCAGCAAGAACAGATTACTAGAGGCCACTAATTTGGCCATCGCAGAAACCGTCTCGTCAACGAAAGTTCGTACGTATCTGGGGTGGTAGTACCGTGGACAGAACAACCATTTATATGTCAATCTCAGGATCCCTCATCATATCTGCGTCATTAGTCCACAGACGTTCTATTTCCCATAGATAACTATTTGAAAAAAATTGCCCTTTTCAGGAAAGTACTCTCCGTTATCTGGTAATTAAATAATGTACTTTTCACCTGCATCCTTGCTATACACACCAATGAATAGACTGCAGAGGGACAATGTCATCACTATCATCAACAAGGGATTGACGTGCCTGTTAATGTTGGTATAGATATGTCAACCCTCAGACTGGTCTGCATTAAGATTTGTCATCCAAGTATGACCAATGCACTTAAATAATCATGGGACATTTATGTGATCGGTGGTAAAGGATTCAACTCCCATCATTCATCCCTGGGTTATGGGATTAACTGGTCCTTACAGCTAAAACAGACGTGGTCAACTATGACGTTGGTGTTCACTTGGGAAATAAACAAACGTAGGGTAATTACGGCGTGTCTGTCTAGAAGGGAGGAATCATTAGCACAGATTTATAAGGTCTATGTACCCCACGTTCATTTATAAGGATTGGAGTTTGGACACAATTTATTTTGTGAAGGCTTATGTCCAAGACAAGTCAGTACACATTCCAAACCACATCAATCTATAAGGTACATAAAAATGAATGAGTTTTGAAAGATCAGACGACTTCTAGTCAGAATGATTGAATACAAAAAAATATATAAATCTAAGAAAATGAAAATGAAATTGATCGCGTATCTGCAGTGATCCGGTTAGGTATTTGCTCCTAATTCCATGAAATTGTAGGAATAAATTTGAAAAGAAGAAAAACCTAAAGAGTGTAATTGTAGTTTTCTTACATCATAATCCATGGGTAACTATACCCGGGGACTAAATTAATTTTCAAGTGAAAAAGTCAATTGTGCAAGAAGGAAATACACCACACTAAATAAAACTAGGTGTAGCAGATGAGCAGCGCAGAGACAGTGTTGGCCGTCGAAATTGTGGAACGTTTGCCTCCTAAATGAGGAGTCACAAAACTGTTAAATAAAATTGAAATTCGATCAATGTTGGAGTCGTAACAAACCCAATTTGGTGGGAAAAAAATTGTTTGTGTATTGTGTAAGGGGTTTTGGGTAAAAACTGTGACAATTAGGATTTGTCGTTAAAAATCTCAAATAGGTGTGGGCATGTTTAAAACATGAAACTCTTTGATGCTCTGTAGCTCAAAAAAATCAGCCTTTACCCAATATTGACGTCAGTTTTGTGAAGAGGTTATAGCTCCTAACTTCCAAAAAAACATCCTTTTGAAATAACCAATCGCTTTATAGATGAGAAATCGATGTTTGAGGAAGAGGTCATTTTGTACGCAATTCTATGGGGAGTTATTTAGTGCTGTGATTCAGGAAGCGTATTTTAAAAGGCACTTGGTCCTTTTCCCTGTGTTATTTTATGAGTGAACACTATGAAATCCATGATTGTACAAAAGTGCTTTGAAGTAAAGATCTTCCTTAAAAGATGCATTTTGTGATTCTAGTACACTATTTCTTCTGTTTTAAGCTGACAGACATCCTAAAAGCAGCTATCTCAAAAATTTGGTTGAGTTAATCATGTAATTGCGTATGAGCTATGTTTGTATCATATGTCCTATAGGCAATGAAAATTTATCTTAGGCATACTGACATGTTTCAGAATTGATGAGGTTTTAGTTGCACCAAAGTGCGACAAAACAAAAATATATCAGAGCAAAATACCATGTTTATTGTATAAGATGTCGTCTTGGGGGTAAAAAATTGTTCGTAGTATGGATTTTGACTCGGACAACCCTGTATCATACACAGTTTGTTACAAAATAGTGGATTTGTGGCCGATTTGTCCGAAACTCGCACTTTTCGGGTTGATGACAAACAATTTCAACCACCCCATACCAACACCTCCCAATTGACTACCACATTGAGAGTCTACAAACCCCCCCCCCCGAACATAACATATTATATATGACCCTTAATAATGTTAATATATCAGTCAGGTACTAAACTTATGGATTCAGCAGTATTTGTTTATTAAATTTTTTCCACGTACCATTTTCCAAACACGACCACACACACATTCACTTGGAAATGTCCCCCGCGACCCACCCCAGCACACCCAGACTCACCATGGCCCAACACCACCAAGAGTTCCGCACTTTCGCACAAAAATTTCCGCACCAGTCTGCACCCAATCATCTCTGGACCCATAAGTGCAACCAGGGTCTACACAGTGATGACCCCTTTACAACCACGGATAAATCAGTTTTTGCGAATTTCTGAGCTTTCAATTGCTACCTAACTTGGTTATTTCAGTATAGGAATAATTCCAAAAATCCAAAAAATGTTTCCCCAACCCCTTGATTTTCCCGGTGCGCGAAAAAAAATCTGCCGTTTTAATAAAATTGGAGTAAGTACGCGAAATAAAGAGAAAACAATTAGGGGGGCTTCTTGAAAAAATTTAATCGATTATGCCCAAGCAAAGTCCTCCCTAGCAAGCCATAGCCCTATGGTATTAAATTTTTCACCCGTCTTAATTTGAGAATTTTTTTTTTTCAATTTGCGGAATCCAAAATTTACCTAAATTGAGGGTTTCGAGACCCCGTGTAAAAAATCGAAAAAGGGCGACATTGTTGAAAAGTTAATCGATTATCCCCACAAACATCTTCCCACCAGAATTATAGTATTACATTTTTGTCAAATGCAACATGTTGAGTCAATTTTTTTTTTTTCAAAGAGATGCATAATTTTCAGCACAACCACCTCTACCATATCCGCCGCCGACTCGTCTATGAGCCACCTAGGCCTCGGCATCCTCGCGCAATAACCAAACAATGGCGAACTACACTCGTATCGGACCCCTTCCCACCCCTCCCACAGCCACCCACACACCGCCGGCCTTCTGACAACCTTTGCATTTTTGACTTAGATTTGGATCTACCCCCCATGTTCCCCTTCGGGGCCCCCATGTTTTTTTTTTCCATGTTACTAGCACTTCCCCTTTTTACACGTTGGCCCTCACCTCTCGGTCGCCTCTGACCTCCTGTCTACTGCGATGTTTTCTCCGTCATGCTGAGCGCAGACCATTACACCGCCCCACACTTGCCGCGCACCGATGTTGCATACCTTCCTTTGACCCCTCCCCCCAATCCCTCTAGTGTTATTCCTGCCTGGCATCAACAGACTATATTACACGCACAACAGACAAAAACAACAAACCCCAACGGCGCAAGAGTTCATGTTTCTGTCAGAATCCTGTGTCCGCGGCCAAGTAAAACTTACTCCATTGGGCGCGGCGCAGCCGCGCCCCATATAAATGCTTTTCTGCTGAGGACACAGTATTCGACCTAACCATGACCATCGCACCCTTTATTCTATTATTCCGCGTAGCAAGTCAAACTCCTTCCCCACCCGCTGGCCCTTTTTTGCTACAAAAACTGGCTAGAGACGACAGTCTTGTTCCGTTCTTTAGACGGCGCCGCACCTGGGTCGTGCTTAAGCTCTCTAGTGCTTGTGGTACGCGCCCCGCAAGAATTGTGCCGTTGATAACCTACTGCCAGAGCATCGAGGGTACTCTCTTTGCGCCTCCTTCTTGCGAAGAATTCCAGCATACTGGGCAGCCCCCCACACTCAAAGGCGCGTTTTGAATCCGGGCAGTTAGAGGGTAATAGGATATAAATTAATGTGGTTTTTCATCCTCACTTCTTCCCTGCAGATTTGAAAGATTTTGCGGTATAGTATCTTACTCGGCCAGACGTTGTACTGCCAATATGTGCCCCAGGGAGCAAAGTAAACGGTGATTTACACAGTGATGTCTTGAGTTGTGACTAACCTGTCTGTATCATCCTGAGGACCCACGTCGTGACCCGTTGACAATCTACAGACACCACCAGCTTTTACTGTACTGCTTTTCTGGCCTGCATCTATGAAAAGCGGGTCATGCTGATCTCTGCTCAAGCTGCCCAACCAATTCGCACACCATTGTCCGAAGAATCCCCATGCAACCACTCATCCTCGGTCCTATCTTCTACCCCACTACCTCCACCTTTCCCCCAATTCAACATTTATGCATTACCAAATTGTTTTAAGGAATTCAAGTGACACAAGAACTCACCCCCATCCACCCCGTCGCCCTGACCCCCCCCCCACCCCCTCCCCTCACTCTCCACATTCAAGGGAACCTTTGGAGGGGCACTGAAAAGGCTACTGATGTATTCTGTTAACATACTAGTGTTTGGCAGTTAACAGGCTTTTAGTCCATTCAAATGTGAAGAGGACAGATGGCAGGATTGCAAGTCTGAAAACAGATAACAATTTAACAAAGTAACAAGACGTCGGGAAAATAGCACAATAGATTCCGAAACATGGGCTGTTCATCCCAGTTTTAAGCTCCTTCTATATTGTTAGTAAACTAAATATAAACGGCCCTAAATTAGTTACATAGGTGTCAAATCTTGGTCTGAACTAGTCCACCAGTGGCTACCTTTTATTAGCTTCCGAGAGTCCATTAGGTAACTTTGTTAATGCTTTGACGTCTTCAAAAGATGTATCACTTTAGACTATGAATATTCCATATATATTATACATAGATCAAAATCTCATAGGCTAGAATGTCGGCGAGAATCCGAGAATCGAGTCTCGCAAAGATTCTCGTAAACTGATTGGGGGATCACTGTTGACTTCTATAAACTTTAGACACCTTAACATAGTAGCGAATAGTTGATTCCCGCAAGTTTGTTTTGGGATATGAAGACTGAGTGTCGCACCACAGCGCGACAAATTCTACCCCTGCTACCCCTGCTCATCCTTGCCAGTTCACACTCGTTGGTTGTAGCGTAGGGGGATTAGCTCGGGGATTACTGAGGGGGGTCCCTGTCGCTTCCCCTGCGGCTGGTTTTGTTAAATACGGTACCAAAATTCTTTGAAGTACTGATAGAATGTTAGTGCAACTGTTCCATTATACCAAGATGGTAAGATTGTACCGACTAATATGTTAAAAAGCACTGTCGGTGCACACCAAACAAACGCTTGGTATCGTAAGAGGGGTAACAACAAAGGCTGGAACTGAGGGAGCCAGTTATTCTTTGGGCATCCAGCACTGTCCATACTGATTGGTGGAGGAGAGGCAACTTTAGTATATTATTGGGCTTGTGCAGGTCACATTTTTCAAAGTTTTTTTTCAAATTTCAGGATTATAATATCGCTTCTATCCAATACCGACCAACACGAATCTGTATGTCTGTACGTCCATTAGTCTATCCCTAAATATGAGAACAAAGCCCTACGCAACATGTTACTTTTGTGGGGACCTGAATTAATTCAGATCTGAACTATACTTTAAATAATCAACCCTTAGACACTACAGCAGTTTTCATATTTTAATATTTTCAAGGAGTACCAGCATCTGTAAGAACTCAAGGTGTGAATCATTACTGATAGTAATGTCAACTCCCTAATGCACAAACCAATCTTCATCGATCTAACACAAAAATCTTTGCTCGCATACCTCATCAATCAAAGAAGCTCCTTGAGAAGTCATAATCGTATCCCTCCAGACTTGTTTTCCATGAGCAAATGTTTCCCACCTCATATTTCTATCCATGAAACGCCAGTAATGGGTATTTTAGTTTAGCCCTTGAGAAAATCTCAATCAACTGCTTTTTGTTTCGAACCCGTTGCCATGGGGATTTTATTTTTTGTAACATCTGGCTGAGTCATGACAAGGTGTTTTGTATTACAAAAAATCAAAGTCACACATTTATTTTGCTAAATAATTCAGCACAAAAAGAATAATAGTTAGAAAACAACCTGAATTGTTTGAGTATCCCATGAGCCCCTACTAACTACTGATAAAATACTCAGAAATAAGCTAAAATATGGTTAAAAAAATTTAAAAAAGCGAAAAAAAATAAAAAAATTAAAAAAATTGGAAATGCATGATTTTAACTATAAATCAGGGATACGTGTGTACAAATCCATTAACTGCTTCAATGTAAGGAAAAGCCACCAATAGGAAAAAAATGACGTAGTTAGGAAATTTGCCATACCGTCTCCCTCAATTAGACTACACGACGGCGATCTTCAAAATCTGCACTAAACAGCTGATTGTGGTTACAACCTGCAATACAAGATAAACAAATATCAATAATGTTTTGTTTTTTAGGTCAAACGGATTGACATGGTGCCACAATTCACGATGAAAATCTGTGATATTCCACGGGAAAGTCTTTTTTGATCTCAATCGGAATTTGATACGCACGTATGGAAATTACAGAATCCGGACAAAAACGTACTTGCCTTGTCTTTAATCCCCGGATTTCAAGCCACCACTTGCAGGTTTTCTGTTCGCATACCTACCATTATCAAAAATATCAAACTATATTAATTTTGATGAGTTTTTCGATGTTTCGGATTAGCAATCGCTGCTACTCCCTTTAATTCATTACTTTCTGAACTCAAAACACACTAGCTTTGTCAAATTAAATACCCTTAGGCCTATATATGTATAAAAGGTTATTCAATGTAATTCACAATTTTTACATTATTTGCAATCTCCAGCACACAGATATGCATATGCACTGGTCCCTTGTATCTGCTTTTTCTTGAAACCACTGGCAAAATTTTCCTGTAACATACTTCTATCAACATAGAACCTTCAAGAGCTTATGGTACTTGTAACTGCAATTTAATATGTATCTTTGCAGCCCATTGCACGCGTGGTGGCACCAGACTTTGGGGGGGGAAATGGAGGGCAATGAATTTTGGGGGAGTGAAATTCGGGGGGGGGGGCAAAACATCCAAATTGGAGAGTTTTAACCATTTTCGTACAAATTTGCTGTGTTTTGTTAAAATTTTGTGCTTTTTGGCCGCAAATCTCTAATTTTTGCCAAGATTATGTCATTGTTCTCTTCTACAAGGAAAGGGGAGGGGTGCAAAAAAAAATTAGGGGGAAATTTCCCCCATGCCCCCTCTATATGTTGCCACTGCATTGCAGCAACCTAAGAGAATTTAGGGCCATAAACTATTCTGATTGTTCCGTAACCTTAAAAAATTTATAGAGATCTTAATGTGCCCGTTTTGTGCCCATGTTTTGTGCCCACCATAATGCCCTGCACATGCACTCACAACACAAACACATCACAAATACAACAAATAAATTACAGAAATGAAATCAATTTGTTTGGCCTGTAGAACCCATCCACCTCCTACAGAAGGCATTGATGAGCAGGCACCTTCATTTCTCTACAGAATTGAAAATGAAACTGTCTAAAGTTGCACTATTTTTATTTTTTTACACATAACATCATCAATTTTGTGGCCACTAAGTTCGTTCAGCTTTTAGTATTGTGTATCTTGTTTTTGTTTTCTCTCCTTGACAATACTAAGATACTGTTTAAGAAGCTAATTTGCGCATAGACTACAGAGAGAGAGAGATATTACCAAAGTGTACTTTACCACACTGCCTTTCTTTGAATATTGCCAGTAAATCGATAAGAGTGCGTGCATGCAATGACCCCCCCCGGCCCTTGTACAGTTAAAACAAAATGGTTTACTTTCGTAAAATGGGTGTTAATTTCAAATCACTTTTTGTCTTTTGAAACTTATATATACCTTTTGTATCAAGTATGTACAGTTTGAAATGATCAGGCACAGAATTTCTCACAAAACTTTACCCATCTTGGTTAATCTTAGCTAAATTTCTTTTTGAGTTGGGTATCATTCTGTTGTGTATTCAGCAGGGCTTTGGACAATGACACATTTGCCAGGAACACAATCAAAATTTTCCCTTCAATTCTTATGTATTTCCCTTTATTTTACATGACACAAATTTCCCTCCAAATAGGAAAGATTTCCCAGGAACCAGGTTCTCAAGTGCCCGCACTTTTTCGTAGCTTGTATTCAAATCAGATATGTTACAAACAACACGTGTTTGGTAATTTTTAGTACAATTTGAGGATTAGGATCTTGCATATTTTTAAAGTACATGTATGAACCTTTGTCTGGTGGATTCTTTCTGTGTTAATTTGGCCATGGTCACAGTGCCACAGGCATGACAGGGAAGAGCTGTTGTTTTTTGAATGACACTAGATTTGGTGATGTTTGGAATTTGTTCTTTAATGGGCATGGACGTGGTTGGGGATGACCCTGTTACAGCAAATCAGAAGCTCCTGCTGTACAGATGAAGTACGAAGGTTTTAGTCAAAAACCCCCCCTTTTAAATTTGCCATCACATTGTGAAAAATGGATACTTAATGTGCAATGTTTACACTGTTTGCCCAAAATTTTTCACCAAATACTCAAATGTTTTTGAAAAATTAACAATTAAATTTGTCACCCCAAATACCCCTAGTTATAGCAATTTTGCCTTTCCTCTTCACCCCAAAGACTCCTGTAAGGCTGCACATTTTTTGTCAACTTGAATGCCCTTTAGTTTGAATAGTAGTGGCGTGAAGTAGTAACTAGAGCTGGTGGCCCACAACAAATGAACAAATCGGATCTGGGGTTGGTGTGGATTGCCAAAGGTTCAATAGGCTATGAAGTGAATATTTGCCAGGGAAGCAATACAATCAAGAAAAATTAACATTCTGAAATCTTGTAATTTTATTGTCAATGGTTGAAATTGGGTTGGGAGCGAAATCACTGCTTTTCAGTCCCAGCTTTTCAGTTTTAATTAATAAACCATAACCATAGGTGTTTGAGTCATCCCCCCCCTGCACCAGTTTCACAGAAATACCCCTCAATACGGTCATGTGATCCTACAAAAATTCTATTCTTACACATAACAAGAGCACTGGTGGTGCTAAAGCTTCATAAGAAAAGTGGTGGTTGGAGCTTGAGTGGAGTTAGAGGTTTGATTGTGTGCTTGTTAAGCAATAACAGCACATTTTTTTAGAGTACCCCGCCAATTTTCAAACTTTTGCACAGTTAAATGTTGGTAATTTTCTAGGAAACTACACACCCTGCGAACGATAGATGCTAACAAATGCGTAATTTAATTATAAAATAAGCGATTTTGTACTTGAAATTGGTATCCTAGATTGTACTTACCAGCTCTGCCGGAAATTCTAAGTTTACGTCCGTCCATGATGAAATAGTGCCACCTATAAAGAAATGACCTCACTTACGTGCCTGCCATAAAATCAACTAACTTGATGAGCGTAGATACGTACTGGCGCTATTTCCCCCGGCTATTTCACATTGGAGTTCGTATTCCACCACAGCCATTGAATTAATAGTTATCGGAGATCTCCGATATTAATTATTCTAATTAACACAAAATTCTTCGTTTGCGACACAGACATTTTGCGAGCTGACCAGTCCAGGTTGATAGTTTACTAGCCAGTTATCAATACAACCATGTAAAAATCTAAAATGTTTTGAACAATTGGGGCGCTCTTCAAAAAAAGTGCTATTATTTGATGGCATGAATGTACACTTATACTCATATGTTCCCATTTTTGATGCATACGTGACTTCACCCCAATCGATTTACCTACCAAGTTTCATGATATACAACCATTTTGACTTTGGAATGACTGGTCAGATGTCCTTAATGACTTTCAAAATTGGTAGCATGAATGTTGACCACACCACCGAATTCACATTGCCGATGCCATTCACTACTATGTCTGTTCAATTAACTTTAGATGTCTGGTTTTTATTCATTATTTCACAAAATACGTACGTTCGAAATAAATCAGAAAAGAAAGTTGTTTCGTATCCTTGGAACCTAAGACGTGTTTTACATGACATATGGAATTGTACATTTTAAAGCTTCAATCTATGAAATCTGGTATTTTACCCTCGTGTTCAAATGACGAATAAAAGTTTGGTACCATTAGTAATTACGTTTTGTGGATGATTCCATTGACTCCTCTTTGTAGTAGTAAAAGTTGTCTCGGGATATTATTCACGACCAATTTGCCCTACTGTGTTAAATAAATAATACCAACTTTGACCAACACAGGATTCAATCCGAACTTTTGTTGCAATACAAACAATGATATGCAAGGTGTCACACGGCATTAACTAATGGACGAAATTACAGGAGAGCTGTATCATTCTTTACCTTACAGGAGAGCTGTATGATTCTGTTTGCCCGTGAACCATTGAATAAAACAAACAGGGTCTCTATTAAAAGTATTGGTATTTCAACGATGCTTTATAACGCTCATGCATTATGCATGCTCAAACACCCCTTGAATCAAGTAAGTCCACGAACAATAATATTGTTGATATGAACATGTTTTTGAAGACACCCCTAATTCTGAGGGTCTGTTCCCTCAAAGTTTCAGAGGTCCAAAAAGTCAATATTCACCTGTCCCATGTTTTTGTTGTTGTTGGTCAATGAAATAAGTGTAATTGAATAAAAATCCAAAGAAAACATTTTCCAAGTTGGAACCCAATAATCTTGTTGGGTCCAATGATGAATAACAACTTTTCTTTCGTGATTTTTTTCGAAGCGTATATTTTTTGAAATAATTAATAAAAACCGGAAGTCTAAGTTATTGAACAGACAGTAGCAATATCACTTATATGCCTTTTGCTTGTGGAATGCTGCATGCATGCATGAACACACGCACACACATACATATATACACACATACTGTATCACACGCATACGCCCAACATACACCATACACCACGGCCGGACATACAAATTTTGATTAGTATGGTCTTCCTGCACTCTATGCAACGACACCAAAAATACTTAAGGGTTTTACTTTTAAAGTATATTATTTAAAAAGAAAAAACGCATGACACATAATACAAGTAGGTGCAAACGTAGGCCTATTTGTAATTTGGCACATTAGGGGCTACTTTAGCTTGGAAGTATAACATGAGCATGGGTAAGGGTTAAGATTAATTAAAGGCAGGAATACAAGATGATCTCCGAGGGATCCGGGGCTGTGAATTTGCTCACACTTATCTCACATGCGTTTCCACTTGAAGAATGTTGAAAGACAGCTTGTTGTTTCATTAGTTTTTAGAATTTCCCATTAATAAGTTTCACAAATAAGGCTCAAAATGCCTCATTATGTCAAATAAAATCTTCAATCAAACATTCGATTGACTACACTCTGAAAAATAACCACCTCGTCACTTTGACGGAACATTTTATCTTACGGGTTTTTCTGGTCAAATTTGACTGGAAATCTTGTACTTTGACCTAACTTGTCACACTTTTACTTGCTTCTGTCACATTTTAGAATTATAACTGCGTAAGATCATATTTAACAATGCAAAATTGATATTAAAAAGGGGAGCATCAAAGTCCCCACTGATTAAAAAATACCGCTTTCACAGTGCATTTGTCCTCTGCCATCGTGATTGGTAAATGAGGACAAGGGGGTCACATGCGGTGACCACGCATGGGAACACCTCTGCCCAAGTGTATTCTAAGTTTCATGAAAAGGATCGAACATTGTGGATACCCCAAGCGATTTTATAATTCTGACCAATTTTAAAGTTTCACGCGAGTCACCAACATGTGGACACTACCACGGGCCAACTGTAACTAAGTGTCATGAAATCGATCAACATATTTGGATATACCAATCCATATTATAATTCTTACCATTTTCAGGTCCCCTTAGGTCAAAGGTCACATGGTCAAGTTTCACTGATGTCACAACATTGGGACACACCCCGGGGAATAATCTAAGTGATATAAATTCGATAGAACATATGTGGATAACACCAACAATTTTGATAATTCTTACATTTTAAGGTCACACGAGGTACATGAGGTCCACAGGTATGATCGCAATGTGTGAATAGATCAAGCAATTTATATTCAGACCATTTTCAGGGCCCATGAGGTCACCACATGTTGACACCACCCAAGGGCCAATGTATCTAAGTGTCTGAAAATTTATCGTACATATAGGATACACCAAGCAATTTTATAATTATGACCATTGTAAGGTCGCATGAGGTCACAATGGGCACATGAGGTCATCACATGTGTGCGCTACCCAAGGCCACTTATCCTAATTGTCATGAACATCGCTCAACATATTTTGAACACCACCATTCCATCATAATTCTGACATTTTAAGGTCAAATGAGGTCACCCAGGATGGGACACTACACAAGGGTCATTCTATCTAAGTGTCCTAGAAATCCTCTACATATTGATACACCAAGCATTTTATAATTCTGACCCATTTCAGGTCAACATTAGTCACCAACATGTGGGACACTAACCTTACGGGTCATTCTATCTAGTTTTCATAGAAATCCGCTCGACATAGTGTCTACACACCCTTTTATAATTCCTGACCATTTAAGGTCACTCGTTTCAAACGACATGTGGGACACTACCCAAGGCCAGGTCCTAATTTTCAAGAAAATGATCGAATATGTGGATACACCAATCAATTTATAATTCTGACCAATTTAAGGTCAATTGACTTCACCAACATGTATTAGCCTACCCAAGGGTCATTCTTTCTAAGTGTCATGAGAATCGATCGACATATGTGGATACAACCAAGTAATTTTTAAATTCTGACCATTTTAGGTTAACAGGTCACATGAGGTCACCAACCTAAGGACCTACCCAAGGGTCATTTATTTAAGAGTCATAAATCGATCGACATTATGTGATATACCAAGCAATTTTTACAATTCTGACCTTTTAAATGTCACACAATGAGGTCACCAACATTTGGGACACTACCAAGGGCCAATGTATTTAAGTGTCATGAAAAACGATCGACATTATGTGGATCCCAGCCCAATGTTTAATTCTGATCATTTTAAGAGGTCACTGAGGTCCACATAGAGGTCATAAACATGTTGGACACTACCCAAGTGCCACTGTATTAAAGTGGTCATGGAAATCGATCGAATATGTGGAATACACCAAGCAATGTTATAATTCTGACCATTTAGGTCACAACAACACGAGGTCCACAAGTCACATGAGGTTCACCAACATGTGGACCACTACCCACGTGGTCATTTAATCTAAGTGTCCATATAAATCGATCAACATATGCTGGATACACGTAACCGTGCTAATTTTATAATTCTGCTCCATTTTAAGATCACTAGGTCACCAACTGTAGGACACTACCCAATGGTCTTTTAGCTAAAGATTCATAATCGATGACATAGGCCTATTGGACCACCAAGAATTTTAAAATTCATGACTACTTTAAGGTCACATGAGATCACAGAGGTCAAGGTCACATAGGTCCACCAACATGTGGGCACTACCCAGTATTTATCTTAGTGTCATAAATCGATCGACAATATGTGGATACACGCCATAAACAATTAATAATTTCTAACCATTTTTGGGATTACCTCTAGATAACCTTTGGACCCTACTCGAGATAAAGGTAGCCTTTCTGGGGCACTACCCAACGAAGCCATTACATGCAAGTGACATCAGTGGTGCATGTATGTGAAAACAGCAGCAAATTATGTTCGGCCTAGGTTAACATTGTGACCCACAGCAGATACAAGAACTCGTACATCAAGG
The DNA here is from genome assembly GCA_023653785.1 of Ophioderma brevispina. Taxonomy (NCBI): domain Eukaryota; kingdom Metazoa; phylum Echinodermata; class Ophiuroidea; order Amphilepidida; family Ophiodermatidae; genus Ophioderma; species Ophioderma brevispina. The sequence goes on along the minus strand of JAMKCH010019440.1, from coordinate 44,029 downwards.
TTTTCGGATCTAACTATGTTAAAAAACAAAATGGTTCACATGTAGACACCTTACTCTTGACTTCCATTAAATAAATACAATCTTGTAATCACTTAATTTTTTTTCCCTAAGTGTAGTGTGACCTTGCGAGCTACCTTGGCCAAATTGAAGGGAGGGATACAACTTCGCTTCAGATCTCTGATAAGTTATCAGAAAGACAATATATAAGACAAGTTCAAATTATGTTGCGTCGTTACTATATTATTGGATCAATCCTTGGGCTCGAACCTTGCATGGGTCGAAATATTACCTACCTGCAACCCCCACTCCCTTTGCCGTGATTGTAAAATCCGTGGAATCCTAGTGACTTAATAGGAAATCCTACTACAAACAATATCCATCAGGGTCTTCATAAAATAATTACGTCCTTCTTCTGATCCGTATACTGCGATCTAATTAATACAACCAAAGGCCCAGAAACACTGTTTTTTTCATACACAATTTAAAGCATAAATTTCTGCTTCGTATTTGCCATGCTTGAAACAGTATGAGAATGTTGTCTGGTATTCATTAACTGCCTTGCAGTGTCTTTGCAAGGGACCCCACGGTCCTGTATATGGTACTTAGGTATTTGTCACGCGCATGGACAAGGGGAAGTGGGTCGCTTTTTTGCAACATGTTCGTGATTTTGTTTGGTTCGATAATAACTTTATAATATCATATGCAGATTGTTTAAACAACACCCTGGTTACACGGACTTTTTAATGAATGTTGTACAAGAATCCCAACCACACCTCATCGAAAAGGCGTATAAAACTGTGCCATATTCACCAGCTCTGCCCCCCCCCCCATCTCTGGCTCTGCTAAAGACTGCTATCCACGTGCGAGTGTTCGGTTGCATTTTCATGTGTAAAAAGGTTCCCATCCCACGCTACGAGTTTGAAATGATAACAAAGCTTGCAATTTGTACAATATTCCAATCGTTCGTTTGTAATTGTCCACTTATATGGCAACAATATTCGGGAATGGCATCTATTTTCACGTACTATAAACAATGAAATGATCCGAAATATTTAACAAAATGTCATGTCTATACACTAATTGATAACACTACTTATTTATAGTCGTAGAAAATGAAATCCATCCTCTATAAACAAATCTTTAATGAATTTATAAAAACCTTTTGTACTCATATTGAAGCCCGAAAAACAGTACAAATTACAGTTGGAAGTTAGCGCAATCATTTAGTTTTATACTGTGAACGCTTCCTGTGGAGCACGGTCAAAGTTAACAAGTTATCGCTGCCGAGTAACACTGAGTGACGGGTGATTGATTATTGATACAGCTCGCTCGCATGATAGGGATTAATCGTAGAATCGTCCCGATAAATAGATCGTCCAGTAATTTTCCCTTCGTTTTTGCTCAGGAACAACAATCAATGTGATTGACCGTGCCGTTCATGCCGATGCCGTAATCAAGATTTTCACTTTATTCATCACACTCCTTTTGGAGCTTCCTCGTTTGGTAATATTACAAGACCTTCGCCAACTAAGGGACATAACACGGCCCCATACTGCAATGGGCATAGGGCCCCCCCCCTATGCTCTTGCATACGACTATGTTTTGCATAATGACTATGCTTTGCATAATGACTATGCTATAGCAGCAGATATCAATTTATGCAAATATTGTGACGCACCTCGTCCATGGCGGGCCCCTGAGGTGTCAAACCAATTTGCTGAGTCCATGTCATGGGCCTTGGTTTGCTTGGTTCAGATGTGATGCGACCCTCACGGGGCACTGTGTTCTGTGAACCTTGGGCAAAATTGGTGACCAGTGACCACGCTGATGATAATAGCAACAAATGTTATCAAATGCAAATTCGGAACAAGCCTTGCCTTCAGGTAGGGATGTACATAACTACCACAAGAACGAAAATTGTACATCTGCAAACCGCAATTCACGTTCAAATAACCATGAATATAGTACCATGCTGAAGTTCCTATAGTAACAATAATACTTCAATGCAAGAACCAGGGAGCCTAATAAACAATTATTTCGAAATTCGACCCCTTTTTCATCCTATTATTATTGTTATTATCCTACAATGTTCAACCACCCTTTAAATTAAATGGTATAGTTCTTCACTTCGTAGCCCGACCTTTAATAAACATCGCGGATGTTTAAGAGGTGGGGCACTCATGCCCCTGGTAACAGGCGTTGTCACCATGCTAACAGCCTGAGGCCGAACATACATTACAAATAAAAAAAGCTATCGCCACAACTCCCCCTTCGAATAAAAGAACACAAACACCTACAATAAAATAATAAATATCATATTTTTTTTTTTTTTTTTTTTAAAATAATCTATTAATACACAACTAACATTAAAACAAAACATAGGCACAACCCGAAATAAAACATATTGCCAGAGCTCTCGCACATGCGCATGGACAAGGGTTATTAAAAGCTAACAAATAAAAAAAATAAAAAAAATAAAAAAGTATTCATTTTACAAACGCCCGCTGCAACTTCATACAGACGATGCCCTTACATCGTTGAACGAATGGATTTGTACGGAACGTTAATTAATCACAGTACACGTGCAATCAGTGACTGATTCTGTGCTCGTGTTGTTATTCGAACGTATATTTTTTATCTAGGTTTCGCTATTAAAACATCGCGCTTTCGACGGCCGCGTTCGCTCTACACAAACACATACGTGAGAATTGACTCTGATATCTTGGACGGGGTTACACATGCGACAAACCCAAAAACACGGGAAATAACACACTTCTGCCGCTTTTGCTTAACGAAATTCATTCCACTTGAAGAGCACATCCCACACTTTCATCAACCAATTTTTGAACAAATATGCTCAATCTAGGGCAACGGAGATAGGCCTAGATTTTTTCGCCCTCTTCTGTCCCGAATCGGTACGATTAGATTAGCTCACTCATGAAGCTAAATTAAAACGACATCTTATGTAGTAGCATACCTGTTCAAGTGAAGAAGCTTACAGTGATGCCACGACTATACAAATTCCTAAGCTCCAGCTGGTTCTCGGGAAATCAGCAAACTAGTGGCGGCATTCAGAACAACTGCTTAATTCGATCTTGGTTGACTCTTAACTGATTACATCCAAATCCCAAAATGCCTGGGAATGGAAGAAGATCAATCCATCCGTGCATACAATCACTATTGCAGCTTGTTTACTCATTTTCCAAAACATTAATCACTAGAAGCCCTGCGGTCACCCCGCATTCCCCAAATTTCCCCGGACCCGACGGGACCGGACCGGACCGAAAGCGGGTCGGGTGCATTTTAGCACATTAATCCCGGTCCGGTCCGGTGGTCGTTTGGCGGGTCGGGTAGGGTCGGTGCTATGTGGCTTCTGGGTCCGGGAAATAATTTCAAGCTGTTAAAAATAGAGCAACATTATTAAAATTTTATCTGGGATTGGCCTGGGCAGGTCATCCTCCACAAATCCCATTTCGCATTCAACTGATATTAGTCCTAACATTTACAACACGATTTTTGTCATTATTAACTTCAGATTTCACAGAAAAGTAAAATTGACCAAGATGGCAATGACCAAGTGTTTTACATAACTTAAATACCAAGTAACGCGGTAACACCACAGCGGCAATTGAATCTGAAATTCGATGTGTTAAAAGTTCACAACTTCACAGTTCACAACGGCTCGCTCTACTGGGGATTGATGTGAGCATACCCAGTCCTTTCTATAAAGAGGCGGTCCGGTCCGAAAAGAGCTAGCCGGTCCGGGTCGGGTGGTTTCCTCTTAATATCGGGTCGTGTCGGGACAGATGCAACCGTGTAGTCCCGGGCTCGGGGGTGAAAAAAATCGGCCACGTAGGGACCAATCATCCCAAAATGTCACCAACCAAGGTATCGCATGGTGGGAAAAGTTGGGGAATCTAGGGCAGTGCCTTCCGGGGAACTTATGATTTGGGAGTAATTTTGACATTTTCAGATACAGAATACATAAAACTCTCTTCCCTTGAAAAATGCTTTTTTTTTTTTTTTTTTTGCAGCCCTTGGTATATAAATTTTTCATTAGTGATCATGCATATGGTCTCTGCAGTTCAAAACTCCTAGAGGGTTGTTAATGGCTCCCTGCAATATGAAAGCAAAATCATAATTTTCTTTGATATGATTCCCCTTTTATAAATGATATACAAGGCGGTTCTCGACCACAAGTCTCCGCCTAGCTTTCGCGTATACTTTTTAGAAAAGAGCAGACACCAATTGCAACCGTACAGTAGAGTGTTTCCCAAAGAAGTTGTGCAGCAGATACATTGGAGGATTGCATTTATCCCCACCCAACATCCACACCCACCCCCTCCCCCAAACCCTAACAACACCCCAACCCCCCAACCCTATGCAACACCCCATCACCAACACCCCCCCCTCCCCACACCCCGCAACACCCCACTCCCCTCCCCAACACCTTTGCAACACCACCCCACCCCTTCCCCCAAACCCCAAAAAACAACCACAGGACACCCCCTCTCCCAACACCCCGCAACACCTCCCCACCCTCACCAACACCCACCCCTCACCACCCCACACCTCACCACACCCCACACCCTCACCAACACCCCTCACACACCACAACCGCTCCCCAACAACCTCAAACACCCCCCACCCCTCCCCAACACCCCGCACACCCCACTTGCCCCTCATCCACCAACCCCAAAACTACCCTCAATACTCCACCCCCCCCCCAACTCTCCCAACACTCCAATCCCTCCCCAACACCCACCCCTCCCCAACACCCACCCCTCATGCCCATACACCCCCCGCACACCCCAACCGCCCCTCCCCAACACCCCACTCTCCTCCCCACACTCCAACTCCACCCCCCACCACCCTCCCCACACCCCACAACACTCCCCACAGCCACTTAACACTCCCACTTCACCCCCCCCTCCCAACCCCCCTCACACCCTTCCCCACAACCTCAACAACCACCATCCCCCTCGCCACACCACCTCAACAACCACCCCCCCCCTCTCCAACACCACTCAAGACCCCACCCCTCCCCCAACCACCACCTCAACAACAACACCCCATACCCCCACACCCCCCTCCCTCACACCACCTTCAACACCCAACCCCGTCGCCCACACCCCTCATCACCCCACCCCCTCTCCCCAACAACACCCTTCACAAACCCTAACCCCCTCCCCACACCACCTCACCACCTCCTACCCCTCCACAACACCCGTCAACATCCCCACCGCCCTCCGCCAACACCCCCCTCACACCGCACCAACACCCCACCCCCGTCCCCAACACACCTCACAACACCCCACCCCCACCCCTCAACACCCCTTCCCCAACAACCACACCCTCAACACCCCTCCCCAACACCAAGCCTATCAACAACCCCACCCCTACCCACACCCCCTCAACCCCCAACCCCTCCACAACAAACCCCTCAACACCCCACCCCTTCCCAACACCCCGCAACACACGCCCCACCCCTCCCAACACAAAGACAACACCCTCACAACACCCCACCCCCATCCCTGCAACACCCCTCCCCAACACACCCGCAACACTCGCCAACCCCTCCCCAACACCCCCTCAAAACCCCCCCCTCCCGCCCTCCCCAAAACACCCAAGACCCCCCAACCCCTCCCACCACGAAACCTCAACACCCCCACCCCCTCGCCCAACTCCCACAACACCCCCCCCCCCCTTCCCCAACACCCCGAAACCCCGCTCCCAACACCCCCGCAACACCCCCTCACCCAACACCCCGCACAACCTCCCCTCAACCCCTCCCCAACATCACCGCAACAACCCAACCCCTCCCCAACCCCCGCAACACCCACCCCTCCACAACACACCTCAACAACACCCCAATCCCTCCGCAACACCCCTCCCCATACCACCTTCAACAACCCACCCCGTCCCCATCACACGACCACAACACCGCCACCCCCTCCCCCACACAAAAACACTCAACACTCCCCACCCCCTCCCCACACCCCTCCACCCACCCTACCCCCCCTCCCCACACCACCCCGCAACACCCCCTCCTCCCATCACCCTGCAACACTCCCCCCCCCTCCCCAGCACCCACTCCCTCCCCAAACACCGCAACAAATCCCCACGACCCCTCCAACACCGCGCACAACACCCCTCCCCAACCCCTCAATCAACCCCTCCCCAACCCTCCCCACCACACCCACCTCAACCACCCAACCCCTCCCCACCCCCCCGTCAGACAACTCTCACCCCTCCCTCAACGAATCCCCTCAACACCCCAATCCCCCTCCCCAACACATTGCAACACCCGACCCCCCTTCCAAACACTTCGCAACACCCCACCCTCCGCAACAACCCCGCAAGTAACCCCACCCCCTTCCCAACCCCCTGCAACACCCACCCCTCCCCAACACCCTGCAAACAAACCCACCCCCTCCCCAACACCCCTCCCCAAACCCACTCACCACAAACCCAACCCCCCCCCAACAACTCCCGCAACACCCCACCCTCCCCGACCACCACTCCTCAACACCCCACCCCCTCCGCAACAAACAACACCCCCCTCCTCACAAACACACCACCTCGACAATCCACCCCTCCCAACACCCCTCACACCCCCCCCTCCCAACCACACCGCAACACCCCGCAACACCCCACCCCCTCCCAACACCCCCCTCAACACCCCAACACGCCCACCCCCTCCCCAACCCCCCCAATCCCTCCCACACCCCCTCAACACCCCAACCCCCTTCCCTCTCCACACCCCGCAACCCCTCGCCCCAACACCCCACACCTTCCTCACACCCTCAATACCCCATCTCCGCTCCCCAACACGCCCTCCCCCTCCCCAACACCCATCCCCCCCAACACCCAACCCCCTCCCCCAAACCCCGCACACCCACCCCCTCCCAACAACCCACAATAACCTAACCCCCCTCCCCCGCACCCAACACCCCCCCCCATCCCCTCCCCACACCCTCCATCCTCCCTCCCCACACCCCATCTCCCCTCCTCCCCCTCCCCCAATCACCCCATCCCCTCCCCCAACACCCTAGACACGCAACCCCCTCCCCGCTCCCTACCCATCCCCATCCGCGCCTCCCCAACACCCCCCCCCTCCCTCACCACCCCCCGCACCCTGCCCCACAACAGGCCACTTCCCTCCCCAACACAAAACACCTCAACACCCCACCCACAACCTCACCCCCCACCCCCTCCAACACCCCCTCAACACCCTACCCCCTTCACCCCCCTCCCCACCCAAACTTTATCTAACACCCCCCCTCACCCCACGATCCCTTCAACATCCCCACCCCCTCCCCATCACCCCACCCCTCCCCAAAACAGCCTCACATACACCCCACCCCCTCCCAACGCCCCGGGCAATCAAACCCCCCCCACACCCTCAAACCCCTCCCCCACACCCCACCCACCTCAACACACCCACCCCTCCCCAACCCCCGCCTCAACACCCCACCCCCCCCCAACACCCCAACCCCCGTCCCCAACACCCCCTCATCACCCCACCCCCCCTCCCCAACACACACCTCCACACACCCCACCCACCCCTCCCCGCCACCCCTCTCCCAAAACCACCACAAAACCCACACCCCTGTCCCCAACACCCCTCAACACCCCACCCCATCCCCCCCACACCCGCACACCCCCACCACCCTCCTCACCACCCCTCCTCACACACCACCGCAACATCCACCCCCCCCCCACCCCCACCCCCTCCCAACACCAAGACCGCAACCCCCGCAACACCCCCACCCCTCCCAACACCCCGCAACCCCCACCCCCCCTCCCCAACACCCCCAATCCCTCCCCAACACCCCTCAACAACGCCCCAAACCCCCTCCCCTCCGGCACACCCAACCCCTCCCCCAACACCCCACCCCCGTCCATCACTCCCCTCAATAACCCCATCGCCCTCCCCAACACTCCCAGCCCCCTCCCCCAACACCCTTCCCCTCCCCAACATCCCCACCCCCTCCCCAGCACCCCTCACCACCACCCTTCGCCCACCCCCCCATGCCCCATGCGCCCTCCCCCAAACACCCCATACCTCCCCCCTCCCCACCACCCATCCCCTCCCCACCACCCACAATCACCCCATCCCCCTCCCCAACCATCCCCCCTATCCCCCTCCCCTACGACCCCCCCATCCTCCCCCTCCCACACACCCCAGCCCCCCCGTCCCCCTCCCCATCACCCCCCCACCTCCCACACCGTACCCCACCCCCTCCCCTACTCCCCACCCCCTCCCCAACTTCACGCCTTCCCCTCCTACACCCCCGCGACCCTCCCCATCACAACACACCACCCCTTCCACCCCCCCCACACCACCCCTTCACCACCCCTACCCCCTCCCAAACACCCCATACACACCCCTACCCCCGCCCAACACCCCCTCTCCCCACACCCCACCTGGCTCCATGTACAATATATTGCATCTCCATGTACTCTGTTTCAGCTATACAGCCCTGTTCATATTTAATTAGGGTCAATTGTAACACAAGGCCCCTTTATTGGCCCACACTGCACTTTACCGAATTATGATTAGGTCTTCTGTTTTGTACACCTGTTTTGTAACACCACAAATCACACACACCATATAAATGCAAATAAAAAACACCTTCTAACCTAATTATTGTAGGTAACAAACTCCTGGATCAAATTCTTTTGAAGGTGTAGTAATTTACACGACCATTAACAAACCGAGAAAATTTGGTTGAAATGGACCAGCATTTAGCATTAGTTTGCAATTTGAACATATCAAGAATGCCCCTTTAAAGTGGCCGACATGCATTTTGACCACAATTAATGATTCCACAAAAGATGTTTTACCATTGTAGTCTCATGTAGCGAAGGAATTTTTTGCATATCCACTTTACTTTAATCGATAACAGGCAATTACGCATATTTAATTAGATCAATTGCATCACCAAATTGCCCTTTAATTGATCCTCCACTTGCACTTTGAAGACCGCAATTGTGATTCATACAAAGATGTACGGCCTAGAAGTCTCATGTATCGAAGGATTTTGCATATCCAATTTAACATTTAAAAAAAAAAAAAAAAAAATATATTTAATTAGATCAATTGTAATCAAAATGCCCCTTTAAAATTCGTCCCACAGGCCTTTTGAACCCACTTATTATTCACCCAAAAGATGCCTGGCATAGTTTCTTCCATGCAGCGCAGGAATTTTGCCTATCCGATTACCATTTCAGAGATACGTAATTATCACCGCATAATTTAATTAGCTCATTTGCCAAACCTAAGCCGCATTATCACCCACTTCAAATTGCAAAAGACGCGCACCATTATTGCTTCCATGCATGAAAGGGAATTTTCCGGATCCATGTCACGTTTCAATATAGCTTACGCTTTTTTTTGCATATTAATTAGCTCTGTTGCATACTTATGTAATTTGCCCGAAATCGCCCGAAAATCTAATCAGTTCGAAGAACTCCTCCGCCCGCTCCCCCTCCACCAATTAACATCTTCATACGCCTTAGGAACTCCAGAAAACTTGTTACCAATCATTGTCGGGAAATTTTCGTATTATGCCCAATTAGATACTTAATTTGCCATATTTTACGGCCCAAAATCTAATCAGGTCCCGGAACTCGTTGACCCGCTTCTTTTCCAAACCAGTTACATCATCATAGCCTACGGAACTCAGATAAATTGTACACAAGCCCGTGAACACGGACTTCAGGCACGAATCGCATGACAGAGACAGACAGACAGACAGACAGACAACAGACGACCATCGACATAAGTGATGACTAAGTCTCTGCCGACAAGTTTCAGCGAGACAAAACCCAATGCCTGCGGGGTACAATTGAGGATTTCAGATGACACCCATCTTGGAGTATCTTTGAAGGCCTTTAGTATATTCGCATGTGCATCATGCCAATATTGTTTGTGCTGTTAGTTTACTCCTCCTAAGACGATTGCTGTTCTACCAATACTCGAGAACCAAAGTACTATCAGGGCCCAAAATTGTAGGCTTATAGCCTTTTATACCGCCTTTGGTCCCCAATATGCCTTTGTGGGTATCTTGACCCCAGAGGTTAAAGGTCAAGGGCTACAGAGGGGGGGAGGGGGGGGGGGGGACGCCAAATGTTTAATCAAGAACCACAGCAACCTCAGGGCTCAATTTTTGCAGGCTTATAAACCTTGCGGCCCTAAGTGCCATGTAGGGCATCTGAAACCCAAGGTCAAAGGTCAAGGGATACAGGGACCCAAACGTCAAAATATGTTCCACCTATAATTCAAGAACCCCAACAGCCTTCAGAGCCCAAACCTTAGTGGGTATAGCCTCTGCTGCACCAAATGTGCCTTCTGGGTATCTGATACCAGAGGTCAAAGTTCAAGGGTACGGGGGCCTAATGTTAAAAATGTAGGTGCCACCCCACAACCACCAAGCACCCACAGCAGAAGTTGTGAGTGATTCCTTGTTGTAACAGATGGAAAGAATTTAGTATTCTGCCACCACCCTCGAATTCAAAAGTTACGGAATAAACCGCATGTTAAGTGCCGAATTTAAGTGGTAGAATACTAAATTCCTCCCAACAGATGTAAAGGCTGACGCTCGGAAATGAGCTAATGCTACTCCCTTTGCCAGTCAGGAAGTGACAAAGTCGACAAAACTCTTTGAAAACATGGCCAGATACGTGACAATAAGGAGGTATTACAAAAAGTTAGATGCACTAATCAAACATTTCAAGCAGAAAGTGAAGGTGCCTATGAAGTAAGAGTTCCAGCAGCCCAAGAAGAAAGTGAATCATGGATTTGTACCATGCTAGACTCAGGAAGCTAGCTAAAACTTTGACTTTGATAAGTCGAATCGGCCATAATAGCTCAAGTCATTACTTGGAATAAAGTAATGCACAAAAATTGACACTTACACAGGTACTTGGTTGAGGACAGCACACGACATCACATGAGCCAAAACTGTTGCTTCCAAATTAGTCCAGTACACGGGGATAGAAACACCATAATATAAACAATGCAAAACATCATCCCAAACTATGATAAGAAGAAGAACTTGCATTACAAGTATGCGCTGCAAAATTAACACACCACATACGGATGAACCATGTCCGGTGATGGGGTCAAAGCGCAGGAAATGTCAAATGCTGACCAATGGGAATGTGTTTGCCAAGGAGGCCCTTGTAGTCATAGAGATAAAGTAACTGCTACAGAACTAACAGTCGGCACGAGCCTGGACCAGCTCTTGTGATACGGACGATTCTGATCCAGATTACACATACAATATCACCCTTGGACACAAACAACGTCTACCGTCTTGCCTGACTACAGTAATGATGAACATTATTTTCTCCCATTTGAACTCATTCAAGCCAAAGATTCTGTTTCTGAAGATCTGATGGATGATCTTCTTCACCACCATCTATGTTTTTCAAAGTGTGTGCACTAGTTGGGGTTACCAGGGATTAGTGTGCTACTTATTATGCATCATGTAGAAAGCTCAATGAAGACTATAGATAAATCCCATTCAACAGATGCACTTCTCAAATAGTAGATGGTACCCTTAACTGTCTGACAAATCCAAAACAATGAAGTTCCAGAAGCAACATTCGGTATATTCCTGCATATCAGTAATGAGTCAATTGTTTACAGTACCAAAACTACAAGCCTTTTTAAAGCATTGCAGCCTTAGAATTTGCAACAAAGATCACACACTCAACTGGTGGCATACAAGAATGGGTGGTTTCCTGAAGTGCTGTGAGTAATTTTCCACTCTCATTGTAGCAAATATGTTGTGCTAGCCAAGTCAAAGAGGACCAAACAGCAGTACTTATGACACCAACATCAATTACTTGATCTTCCTACTTAGACCTTGCAAGAAATCCCTTTCAGAAGTATCCTAATACTATGCGACTGAGACACATGGTATTGCAATCAAAGCTGCAGATGCATTTGGTTTTGGTGAAGGTGTAGATACTCCCAAGTGCTGATGCATTCATGCAGACCCTGAGTGTGGATGAGTTTGGAAACCAGAGTTGCAAAGTTACTTGTAATGGTAATGAACATGTGCTCAGACTAAGCTATATACATATAGAGGCAGAACAGGAAAATGACTTAGAAAGTTACAGAACAGCTGTAGGCCTAATGAATTGAAGCAATCTGTGCTGCCTGAATATTGAGGCCAACATAAGGGATCGGAACAAAGACACACTTGGCAGTTACTTTTCATGCCTGGATCTCGATTCAACTGAAGATACTGAAACAGACTTTCCATAGGTATGCTAGATTTTGCTGATGTTCTGGCATCTGGAAGGCATTAGTACCCATTGGGATTTGTACATAGCCTACAAAAAGTGCATTGACCTTCTCTTTGCTATTTCACATCAATGTCATAAAGGACTGTGGATAAATTGGCTCGAAATTCTAGTTGAGAGTAGCTCACAAGTCAACCATAGTCTTCGTACTCCAGTAGCTGGGAATTTTGGGTCACATAGGTATTTTCCTGAATGAATGATACGCAGAGGTGTATAAGTTCTAAGAAAATGCTGTCGCTAGAACGGTCCCTTTGTTAGCAAAAATTGGCTTTTGAGTGTGGACAATTGGACATAAATGAATGACAGGATATTGGGTCGGTGTACAACCTTGAGTGATTAGTTTTTAGGGTAATAACGCGCTTTACTTCTTGCGAGAAAAATGGGACAAATCAATGCACGCGCACTGAGATTTTGATGTGTCTAATGCACGAGCTCCGAAGGAGCGAGGGCATTGGGACAAGCATCAAAATTCAGCGCAAGTGCATTGATTTGTCCCATTTTTCGAGCAAAAATAATGTGCATTATTACCTAATTCATACACGACAAAACACAAAGAATTGCCTTAATTAGGGATAAACCGTAGTTTTAAAAAAACATATCATTTATATAGCCCTGGTCATGGAAGATTAAAAACACAAAGTACCCACTAAGAAAATAATCAGTCCTGCGCGACGCTACATTCGCGATTTGATATTCGGCTTCACTGATTTGCTGTTGTATATGCGTAAATACGCAGAGTGTATGAATCAAATGCAGCCAACTTACTTTTAATTTTAGATATAACATGATAGAAGGTTATTAAAATGTGTTTTAAACTCATAATGTGAATGTGAAGCACTGTAGTCAAGGTCTGTGATTGAATATAACCCTACCCAGAATTTACATGAATGTGATATTTTTAAACGGACTCGAGATTTTCCGATTTTTTTTTTTTCATGTAGGCTTGTTTCTATACTAATCACTGTGTGAAATAAACTAAGCTCAAATCAAAGTCCTTCCTATAAAAAATCACAACTTTGTGTTAAAAATCCAAAATCGGAATTTCTATTAAACACTATCCTATGGCACTGTTATACTGTGCATAAATGTTTTACTGCATGGAATGAAAAACTGACTTATCTTTAACTTTGGAATTGGGCATTTTTAAGTAGTGGACTTAGTTCTGGATAATTATTTTAATTTCTTCTAGTTTTAATATATTTTCTTTTCTTTCTTTTCTGACACTGGGGAAAATTTAGCCTGCAAATTTACACAACAGTATATCCATGGGTTGCATTTGACTTTAGCATGTTTGTTGACAATATTTTGGACAAGGTTCTGGTTTATTTCACACAGCTCTGTTGTAAAGTCTCATTTATTATGACAAAACCAGACTAAAAAAAATTCCGCCGGCGACCCAGACTTGTGACAACTGGAATTAAATATTTAGTCCACTACTCATTCTGTGTGAATTTTTTCGAAATTTCATTGCGGGCAAATATGATTTTCTTAAAAATCTTGTTTTCCACGTCTTTCTATGGAGAATGGGCATATAGAGGGCGCTATAACATAAATCATGACCTTTGTAGGCCTATATGGCAAGATTCCGCAATTGGATTTGTCTGATTTTTGCAGAGATGATAGCTCTTGCCATGTCCCTACTTATATCAGTTATCAAAATTGTGTTGCCAGTGCTTAAAATTGTTCTAAAAAATAAAAGAGACAATTTGTATGGGGTCAAACAGCTGTGTTCAAAACTACTCAATAATTAATTTAATTCCTATCCTCAGGCACCATGTCATCATCTGACGTGCAAAGTGTAACTTCGACCAACAGACACTGATAGTGATGAATGCAAGCCCCTTAAAGGAAAATGAGGAAATTTCAAACAAAATCGTAAAGGAGTTTTGAAATTCTATATAATATTTTACAACTCCTATTTTCACACAAAATCTTCTCAACCCAAACTTTCATGCCCCTTTATTCTGGTGCAGAGTTCCTTGCATGCCTTCTGGGTTTTCATCATTTCAATTTGATTTTACTATGATTACCAGCTTAGTTCAAATTAGTATTGCCATTGACATATTTTGAGCTCGTTGCGTGCATTTCATGCTGTCGCAATTATAATTTTTTTTTCTTACAGACGGAAAAGAAGAAATGGAAGATCAGAAAGAAAGGTCATGAATTTTGCAATTGGGATTGGTAACTTTTTGTGCTTGGATTATATCATATTATGGTTGCACACCTCTAATTAAACTGCCTATACTTGATTGATTGATTGATTGATTTTATTTGGTTTCCTCACATATACATATACAATTATAATAAGAAAACAATATAATTAAAATCAGTAAAAATATTCTAAATGTGTACAGATATTCGTGTAAAAACATACATAAATAATAATATGAGGCAATTAACAGTAAGTGAGAAAGAAACATAATAAATTGGGGAAACCTGGATAACCCATGAAAGCCAATATTACAGGCTTATTTCCAATGGGGTCCATTTTCAGAGAGACAAAATGACAAATGGAGGCCAAAAAAGGGGTATAATTCATAAACCTGATAGGGGAAAAAAAAGATTAAAAAAAAGGGGGAGAAAAATTAAACTCAATGAAAGGGAAGACCCCATTGGAAACTAGCCATTTTCAAAATGATCCCTTATTGCACATTTAAATTTCAAAAAGTTGTGAATACCTTTGATGGTGTCAGGAAGCAAGTTCCACTCCCTTATTGCACTAAAGTAAAAAGTTGTGGAAGCAGAACTTTAATTTTAGGCACAATAAAATTGAAAAGACTCCCTCTTGTGCGGTACTGATGGATATCAGACATTTTCACAAAATTTTCTCTTAAGTAGGGAGCACCATTTTCATAAAAATTTTGTGAACATGGCATAGTTTGTAAAAAGGTAACTCTATTCTTAGTATTCAAATAATTGAGACTTGAAAGCTCCCCCTGACCAATGTGTATACGGGGCCCAACATTTAAAACAAAACGAATCATTTTGTTTTGTGTGGATTTGTATTTATGTTTAAGATTTTGTTTAGACCTGAATACCATGAAGAACATGCGTAATCAAAGTGACATTGAATAAGTGCTGAGCAAAGAATTTTACGACTACTTTGGTTAAGGCAATTGCCTTTGCGATACATAAATTTCATCCTTGAATTAGCCTGTCCCTTTTTAGATGTGCTTTGGCAATAGCCTCCCCAGACACAGATTGGTCAATGTTGACACCCAGATATTTGACAGAATCTTTCCCTTTGATAGTCTGACCTAGACAGGCAACCTTAAAATTATCAACCTTTTTATCTCTTTTTTGAGCCAAAAATCATGCTTCTGTTTATTACCAAATGTAATGACAATTTATTGTCCACAAGCTAATTACTACATGATTCAAGAACTTTGCCAAGTTTATTTGAAATGAGATCTGGGTCCTTATGAGAAAAAAGTATAGCACTGTCGTCAGCATATAAAAGCAGCTTACAATATTGGTCAATACTTACAATGTACAAACGCACATCAGGAAACTCTCATTTTCAATATAATAGCTTACCTTAAAGGTCAGGTGTTTCAGAAGATCTAGGGTATTGACAGTCTGCCAAGCTTGGAAATTTCAAGGGTTGACCAGCTCCTTGGTGAGATATAGGCACCACGATAATAGCCACCCCCCGGAAAAGCATATAAATGCATAGAACCACAGGCCATTTTCCCTGTAGAGAGAGTAAGTTACTCAGCTAAAAAATTAAATAAAGCAAATCAACACTTCAGGATGTACACATGCACATTTAAGTAAAACCCTAGCAAGTACATCTAGATCAAAAATTACCAGTCATTTTGGCCAAATACGGCCTTTTTTTTAGTCAACTTAGAGATGTGGCCCACTGGTCACTAATTTTAAAACAATGTCAGGCCAGTGGGTTGGGGGTTGCGTGGTAATTAGGTTGTGAATCTTATGTAGCTACCAATACAGTTGTGCAACAGGAAAAAAACTAACACTTCAAAGACCTCACAGAATGCAGAGAAATGGTCACAGAAAGATTACAACGTATTTTTTAAGTGAATACGATCCTTGGAGGAAGTGAAGACCCCTAATGAGGCCGTAAATAATATTACAAACCCAAGTTGCGTCAGAAGAGTATTACAAAGCAAAGTTGAACCAACTTCTCAAATGTAGCCCAAAATTACAATTGGGGCCATTTTTGCGGTCACGTTGGACCCAAAAATGGTAAATATTTACTTTAACCAATGTGTTCGGTCAACCAAACCAATCCGTTATATTTTGACATTATTAAATAACTTGGGAGTCCACCACACCAAAAATAATATTTCCACTTTCGCTTAGTAGGATTGCTTATTGTGTCATGGGGGGGGAATACGTTTGGTCACGGGTGCGACAGTTCTGATGGGTGACCAAACAGCATTAGGTTGAAAGTAAAAAATTTATCCATTTTAGTAGGTCACAAATCTGTGACCGAAGAATGAACAATTTCAACTGTGAAGAAACCGAAGAGAAGCCACCATCAAACCTGGATAAGCAACAAGAATCACGTTAGTTATGGGAACAAATTCTGGACAAAACGAGAAGAAGAAAACACACTCTTTCAAATATTGCGACCACAGTAATGGGTTGCCGGTATCCCATAGTTGAAAGCAAACATTTGTACTTTGGTAATGAGGATACAGCAATATATTTCACTAGTTAACCATGGCATTCAAACTATGAAAGCAGAGGCAAAAATATGACTTCTTTGCCTGAAAGCGGTACAGGACCTACTGGGCACATCTATGCCATGCGGTGTGAAATTGTATTTGTTCCTTGGACTTTCGTCCGACAATAATAAATCTGCCACAGCGAGAAGAAACAAAAACCATGAGGTGTGGTGGTGATGCACTTTCAGTAGGTAGGGTAATAAATTATTTAAGGCTGCAAAATTCATAGTGTTGTTGATTAGTGTGTTAACGATATTTATATCCTGTAGTATGAAAAAATACATGCGTAGCAGCTCACAGCACTTTATGTGTTCATTTATTTTACTTGGTAGTGTCATAAACACTTATAATTAACATTTGGAATTTGTAGTGAAGGGAAAAAGAAATTTACGTGCTTACTAAAGATTTCCTTTAAATAGACTTCTGGTTTTTCTCATGTTCTGAGATAGGCAAAAAAAAACCTATTGAGGACCCTGCAAGTTTTGTGGTGCGTTTAAAATGCCAATTAAGAACACATCTGCTATATTCATGCCACAAAGGACGACCCTGAAGTAAAAACATGCAGCTAAAAAACCTTCCCAAGGTTGAGGAGATAAGGTTGAGCAGATGGAATTTAAGCAGTTATAATAAAAAAAATAACAGGAAACTGGGGAAAAACCTGAATACATAGGAGAAGGACAAGACAACCAAAAAGGCACAGATGAGGACATATGTGATATGTTGAGAAGTGCAATGCATTTTATTAGCAAAAGGTATTTACGTTACCACACCAAACTTTGTGGTAGTGAATCAGCACATTGCCAAATAACTTCCGGTTGTCAACATTGTTTGGACACATAATTAGAGCATGTGCTGAGGACTTTTAAAATGAAGTACTAGTAGATATGATGATGAGGTGGCATTGTTGTGCAAGTTGACGAAACATAAGACTGGTTGGAAAGGGCTTGTACATGGAAGTGAAAAAGCAAGGCTGATATTACAAAAAGAATGAGGTACGGAAGGAAGTAAGGGACTGATAGAGGTGTGTAGGCAGTATCTTTGTGAATACAACCAGTCAAAAACTTTTGCCAGATGTTTTTCCAAAGGAATCATTTTTAGGTCCTGGCGAAAGGCATGGAAAAACTACACAACTAATGAGAAAGGGCAAAGCAAAGCAGGCTTAAAAATTAATTATAGAATTAAACGTCGTACACCGGTTGAAAAAGGCCCTATCCCACTTTAAATCGCATGCCTTACACGCTAAAAGAATGAAGTGTTAGTGGCTTGAAGCATTTTTTCAAGTCCACCCAGATCGGTGTTGGTGTGCCATATAGGCAATAAACAAGCGAAACACAGCAGGCTTCGCGGTAGCTGTTGGGGTCGGTAAAATTGCATTTTTTTTTTATGAAGTAAGCGCAAAAAAAATTATTATTTTTCGTAAGCGTGTGGCACCAGAATGGTGACCGATTCTCACGTTTTTGATAGTTGTGACGAACTGGAACTCATTTTCATGCTGTAAAATATGTAAATAAAGTGGACAATCTTATGTAGTTGTAGTGATTTACAAAGTACGCATTACAGTGTAAAAAATACACATACCACTGCACTGATTACATATGAGCGCATGCCAGGACTTCGTCTACAAAATGAGAGTTGTTTACGACGAAAAAAAGGAAATTCTTGTGTGGGTTGAAACTTTGCGAGAAATTGCCCGGCCCCGGGGTTCCTTCTCCTTGCCGTAAAAATCATAGCTCTAATCATGGGGAAGATTAATATTTTAAAAAAATACTCGGTCCTCAGACCGCATGTGCCGCTTTGCAGTCGCGGTTTGTAATGTAGGTCTATATGACCTTTGACCTTGCATGTGACCTTGCCGCTTAACATGTGTATCCAATGTTGCAACCATGACTCAAGTTTGGTTCCAATGAAACTTCAACTTGTCAATTAAGGTTATTTTACATTTTCAGTGCCACTATCTTACAACTTGACTCAAATGACCTTTGGACCCTTGGAATGTGACCCTTGACCTCATCAACAAATGGGGTTCCAATGTTGCATCTATGACTCAAGTTTGGTAAATCCATCGAAGTATGCGCATATTACAAGCAAATGTTAATCCTTTTTCCCAAACAACAGACATCAACAACAAACAACAACAGACTACAGAGGACAAAGTGACCTTTTGTGTCTTATGCCTTAAGGCAAGGCGAACCAAAAGTGGGAGCTTGAAATTTAAAAATGGCTTTCTTTTGACAAAAAAAAGCGATTGTTCTCGCAAGGCATACACACAAGCATTTGAGAGAAAATGCTGTGAGCCCAGGCCACAATCGTGCCAGTGGTGGTAAGACTTAATTCAAACATCTAAACACTAAAGAGACATGAACATAGGACAGCAAAAAAGCCTGGGTCGAAATAAACCTTGCATCATGCTAAGGCTACACCCAAACCAAATCATTTACAAACTTGGGTGGCAAAAGCGAAGGAGCTGCTCTGAGTGGCGAGAGATGCGCTTCAAGCCAGCCACACTGGACACTTTTCCATAAGCTGTACTTCATCCTAAACAATGAGCTGCCCACATTTGAAGTATGATCATGTCCGTAAGACATTCTTACTATTTAGCTGTATTACCCTTACAATACTTACATGAAAGCATCGTGTCAGGGATGCATGATTAGCATGTGCAAAACAAACTGAACATAGTAACAAACATAACTTATAATCTTATTTGTCAGTCTGTCTGGCCACTGGGTGATGTTGATGTTACAAATCAAATCCCGAAGCTCTCCTCGGGCGGCATCATAGGCCATCAACGGGTGGGGAATGAAAATAATTGGATGAATTTGCGCATTTTTCATTTGTACATTGTCATTTTCAAAGGGTTTGGAAACCCTAAACCCTAACCCTAACACTCTAACCCTAACCTTAACTTGGGGAGGGTAAGAACCTTAATCCTACATCTCGACCCTTAGCTTCAAATTAATTTGGAATAATGCTCATCAGTGCTTAAGTATAAGTTTACCCTTTGTTATTTTCAGGATAACCCTTATGTTCTTTTCAGAATAATGAACCTCCAGAATAATGATCTTAAATGTATTTGCAGGCCCACTACCGCCAATTTAAAACCCTAATGTTTATACTGGTTTCATACTAGCTTGTCGTGCTGTAGCAGTGTCGCACGAAAAGGGATTTGTTGCAACAGCGCAAGCGGCTAGTTAACACGTGACCATAAAAATTGCCATGTCGCCGCGACAGGTGACGACCATGCTGAGACAAGCTGCAGGGACATAGCCGATAAATGATTGATTTCTTGCTGCTCCCTGCCACAGACAGTGAAGAGTTGACTTGAAATCAAAACTTTTCTGAGACACCACCCGATGCGTAAAAAAACTGAACAATGAAAATGGCCGAAGTATTTACAATTTGTTAAAACTCCTCCGCAGCGATGAGACATGATAAAAATGATTTTTTTGTCCCAAAAAATTTTTTTTTTTGTTGGATTTGGGGTGGCAGACTATTCCCACGTAAACAAATGGCGCCATGATGATGGACCCGTCTAGGCCGCAAAAACCACAAAAAAAGTATGAAATACTCGCGACACTGTGCACGCGACACGCGAAAGAACTTTTGTCGCGGCGACAAAAACCAGCAAGTAGAGCGACAACACGACCAACTTGTGGTTTTGCGACACTGCGGACAGCACGACAAAAAAGTATGAAGCCAGCATAACACTTAGCAGTATTTGACCATGTTTCCAACACATTTTGTTGTTAAGGAGCAACTCTGCACTGGATGGGTACATGAGGGGAATTGCTGCACTGGATACAGAGTGGATTCATCTGCTTCACTGGATACAGGGGGGACATTGCTGAAATGGATAAGAGGGGAACATTCTGCTGCACTGGATACAGAGGGGAACATCTTGCTGCATGGATACAGAGGGGAAATTCTGCTGCCACTGGAACAGAGGGGATCTGTTGCACTGGATACAGAGGGAAATCTCATGTCTTCAACCTGTTCTACTTTATCTGTCCATCAAGATCACAATAAAAAAGATCAGGTTTGGAAGTGGCTCTGAATGACGGCCAATAAAAGACTAAAAAATAGAGTCTCCTGAAATCAAACAACGATGCGGATTTTGACAATGACGGTACGCAAAAATATTTTCTTGCGGCAAGCCAGGAGATATAGTAGGCATTATGACACTCCTTATGAAAGATCTGCACCTGTTTCCCAAAATGCGAATATGTGATAAACAGGTTGCCTCAAGCCTCAATACAAAACACTACCTGGGACTTAAATATCTAGCTTGTTTGTATGTTTTCAGGTTCCACACCTCTAATTCCATGTTGTATTCTTTACTGTAGTAAACAGAATGCAAAAAAAACTCACTGGTGATCCAAATAATCAATTTCCTAAAAAAGATTATGGGACATTTTCCATCTCACACACAGGATTTTTTGGGAAAGTGAGGAGCTTGCACATTTCACTCAGGGGTTGCAAAAAGTGCGGGAGATGGGAGCGCCGCTCCGAGAAATGAGAGCTAAAATTGAGGAAAATGAGGACAAAAAAGGTACAAATGAAGCGCGAAAAAATCTTGATGAACAAAAAAAGGAAGGGAAACGAGGAAACACTGAAATAAGGAAAGGAAAATAGAAAAGATGGAGTAAAAGAGGAAAAGGGACAAGAGTTATCTTAATAGCCATTTTGGCAGTGAGAGGACTTTAAGTAAGGAAACATAGGAAAGGAAACCTAGGGGAAAGGTGAGGAAAAAGGAAAACTGCAGGTGAAATGAGAGGAAAAGAACCTTGGAGAAATGTGAGGAAAAGATTGTAGGAGAAGAAACGTGAAGGAAAAACAAGCCTGATAGGGAACTATGAGGCAACGAACCCTAGGAGATAGTCTGAAAAAGTTTAGGAATGAGTATGAGGAAAGGACACAAACGGATGAGGAGGACACAAACAGAGAAAATTGAGGGGGGAAATTAGCAAAAAGTGAGGGAAAAGAAACCAAGGCGAAATGGAGGAAAAGAAACAAACGGAGAAATGTTAGGAAAGGAAATCTAGCTTAAAAATGTGCAGAAAATAAATCAAGGGGAAAATGGGAAAAGAACAAACCTTAGGATAATATGTGCGGAAAAAAGAAACCTAAAACTAAATGTACGGGAAAAGAACATGAGGAAAATATGAAGAAAAGAAACCTTATCAGGAAATTATGAGGAAAAGAGGAAATTGAAGTGGTTTGTAAACATGGAGATGTGGTGGGATCTCAGAGGACAGGGCATGTGTGGGTGCAAAATAAGAAGGCAATATAATGTTGCTCAGACACGTCAGTCAGGCTGAGGAACTAGACTGCTGATGGTTTGAAAAATTAAAATGCAGAAAAATTAAAGAGGAATAGAAGAAATCAAGATAATGTGAGGAATATAAAATAAAAGTCTGTTGTGAACCAATGAATTGTGCAAGCTCTAAAGTAAAAAACACTCATATCTGAGGGGAAAGAAATACAAATCTAAAGACAAGAACAGATTTGGAAAGAATTAAACGGACCAAAAATTATCAACATTGGACTTTGATGAAGCGAAACACTTATTAAGGCTTGACTCAGAGATTTCCCGAGGAAGGCGCCATAAATTTTCCAAAACAAGGTGGTTTTTTGCATATACTATGCTTGTCCATATAATAATAACTGCTGTGAAATAAACTAAGCTCAAATCGAAGAGAGCTCTTTATAGAAAAAGAAAATCACAACTTGGTTTTAAAATTCCGGATCCGGAATGTTATACATGGTATACTATGGCACTGTGTATACGGTGCATAAAATGTTTACTGCATGAAAACGAAGAAATCCGATTCATCTCTAATTTGGAAATTAAGATAATTATTAAATTACTCATAAAATTTATATTTCGAAATCTTCTGAGTCAGCTGGAACTATGATAGCAATCATCAAGTTCAATCACAAGCTTCACAAACACGGGTTGAGGGAATTATAGGATTAGGTCAACCAGTCTGTGGATGGTCCTACATTTTGATGAATCAAGGGAGGTGAAGAATTGGGTACCGTAGGACATATCAGACAAGAAAAAGTTTAATACTTTCTTCAAAAAATGGTTTCATCTTTGAAGGTTCTGAATAGCTAACCTTTGGGGATACAACCCAGTTAATTGTATTACGTTTGTAACACCTAAGTCAGTAGCTTTAGAAGGTGGCTTCCAAAGTTTGCAGGTTGCTCTGGAAAGCATATAAAACACAAACAAGGGCCTATAGGCTTGTTTCGACTCATAATACATTTTCATGCCTAATTATGAATGTGCCCAGCGAAAGAAAATGAAGACTTTTTACATTTTTTGATGAAGCCAAATATTGACATGTAGTAATTTTAGTCGCTGACTTTAGTCGACGTTAGTTCTCAAAGGAGAAAATCCAAAAGCGTCCGGCCTCCGTTCTCACAGCTGTTTGACCCATGCAAATTGTCTCTTATTTTTATGAGCAATTTTGAAGCATAATAGCGACACAGTTTTAACACAAATAATAAGTAGGGACATGCAAAGAAGCTATGCTGTTAAAAAATCAGAGAAAAATCCATTGCGGGAATCTTGCCATATAGGGCCTAACAAAAGGTCATGATTTGATGTTATCGGGCCCCCTCTCCTCTATATGTTTTACCCCATAGAAAGACGTGTTGTAAAACTAGGATTTTTATGAAAAAATAATATTGCCCCGCCAAGGAAATTCATAAATTTGCTATAGTGGAAATAAATAATCCAAATTGTTGTCAAACAAGTGTGTGTCCGCCATTAGAATTTTGCTTTATCTCATTCTATCAGAATAAATGATGCATTCACATACAGCGTGGTTCTGTCCTGGACCCGCTGGGACTCTGCCCTGCATCCCCTTCAAAAGCCCGGGCCCAGGGCGGCCCCTGCACCCCACCTGGGTGTCCTTTATGGGAAATTACCTTTGTTGCCGGCCCACTCAGAAAATTCTGCATATGACTATGTTATGACAAACAAACACAATACCATACTCATTTGGTTACTTCTAACATTTCACATGCGGTTTATGTCTATTAAGGAAAGGGGAGGAAGGAAAAGGGGATGAGGAAGAGGAAAGGATCGGTCTCATTGAGGAAATGATACCCAAATCGTGGCTCATGAGGAAAAAATGACTTTTTGCACCCCTGTTCCACTCTTGGTGGAATTTCACCTCTCTCTGTACAGAAATGTTCAGTTAGGCATGCTCATGACAGTAGTAGCGGCACACCTAAGATTAAAAAAAACATGCGAAAACACAGTTCAACATTAGTTAATGTGGTTGGACAATTTTACAAACACCTTTGAAAATATGGGCAAAGATGGGGTAGATATGATCAAGCGGTTGCCAGGGGAAATGGGAAAAATACCCAACCTGGTCTTGCCCCCTCCCCCCAGCGTTGCCCCCGCCAGAAGAATGACATTTTTGGACCAAAAATCATGGTTTAGACTAAAAAAAAACTCAAAAAATTTTGGCCAACCCACCAATTCCCCACCGCCAACCGTCTGCGACGCACCTAAATGTTTAAAAATTTTCAAATTGTGATTGTTTTTGCCCTCTCCAGATACAGGGGTGCATTATAAGGGGACATTGCGCCCAACACCCCCCTTTTAAGGTTTTGAGTGCACAAATTTACATTCTGGATGCACTTTCCGGGTCATTATGCCTATATATATACTTTAGTTTGGAATCTAGTTACTGACATTTGATCGACCCCCAAAAATTTTTAAAGCTATGCAACCCCCACGTCAGAAGGTCACTTTTGTCCCCCCTCAAAATTTCACTTTGCCCCCCCCCCCAGAAAAAGTAGTCTGGGGCGGCCACTGGATCTGATTATGTGTGGAGGGAACCTGAGCATCCATTGTTTTTTACATCTCTTCTTAAAACTGCTTTCTCACCCTTTTAGACATTAAAGAGAAGTAATTCAAGTAAAGCATACTGCTGGCTAAAAGGTATTATATGATCGTCTTCGCTCTAGCCCAGCGCTTTCCTACTGAAGAGGCGGAGCATAACTCATAGCGGCAGTATTAGGAGTTTCGTTTACCTCCCCTACAGAAAAGGTTTGAACCTTTGGTAGTTAGTATGGACCCTCTACCATCAAGCTAGGTAGGGTAGTACTCTCAAAATTGGTGGTATCACTTTTTCAATGGGGCCAATGTATATTTAACAGGGGTCAAAAAACTTTTAAAATGCCCCAATCACGTTTACAAATGTATGCCATAGTGTCCATCTAATCATAAGGCTTCCAAAAATTTATAGTATTTTACACCTACGATGACCATTGGTTTGGGAGTTATAGGTAAAAAATGGCTAAAATGGTAAAAAGGCATCTCGATTTGTACATGGGTCACATTAAAAGTTAATCTGATTATGATTTAAATCTGCAATCTTATTCCCTGAGTAAGAGGACCTCCTAAAAGGTATAGTTTGTATTATGTTAAATGCTTACTTATGGAGAAAGGGTCAAAGAAGGTCAACACCCATTGCCTATGTGTGTGACGTATGACCTATTTGTCCCATAACATGGTAACTAGGCATTGCAGAGGGACAAACTATTCCTGATTTGACTCATTAAGTTGAAAACAACTTTTATTCATTTTCCTTCAACCCAAGCAAATTGGTTGACAACTTCCTATTTTGACCCCTGTTACAATAGAAATTGACCTTTTTTACCATTTTAGATCCATTTGTTACCATATAACTCCATAAACCATTGGTCATAGATGGTACAACCTATACATTTTTGAATCCTTGAAAGAAGACGAACATGTTAAAGTACCTTAAAACACAATTTCACATTATTTAAAAATTTTAATAAAGTTTGACACCCTGTGTAAAACTGATAAATTGGCCCCTATTGAAAAAGTGACAAAACCCACAATTTTGAGAGTACTCACTACCTAGCGTGATATAGAGGGTCCATACTAACTACCAAAAGTGTCAAACCTTTTCTGTCGTGGGGAGTAACCATGTATGTTTGACCTGGGTCCTAGCTCTCCCTATGAAGGTAAGCAATTAAGAATAATGTTAAACCGATGTGGCATAGTGGGGTTTATTTTTGAATTGCATATTTTTGTTCTCTTTGTGTACTGCGCCCTGAGCGCCATCGTTTTGGTGGATTTGGTGCGCTATATAAATCTCCATTCTTATTATTATTATCAGTGATAGTAGTAGGCACCTTATATGTAATCTTCCATCATAGCCTATCAATTCAAGTCCCCACATTTTCCAAAATAACTACTTTTCTAATTTTCCCTCAATTTTCAATTTTGGTTCTGAAATTTTTTACAAAAAAATTTTAATTGGGTAAAACCTAAAAAAACATTTAAATATGCGGTCAAAAAACAATTTTAAACAAAATGTTCATTGTCCTTCTGAGAAAATTTTTTTTTTCTTGCCCCAGTACATATCGAGGTTGATCAAACAGAAGGACGTAACTCACTCTTTTTGGTGATTTTGAGTTTTGTACCAAAACAAATATCGGTAACAACCTACGATTTCGAAAACCATGAAGCCTTACCTCACGTCCTACTTCCAATTGCCTATAAAGCAAAATAACACTTCCCACAGTCCTCACAATGGTACAACTTTGTTTTTACTACCAGAAAGCCTTAACTCTGAGTTTTACGACCTTCTGATGGTAACTGTATTTGGCCAAACCATGGTTGAGGCTTCTAGCTTGCACACTTGCCAGATTGTCAACAGCTTTTTAGCTCCCTATCCCACTTATATTTGCTGAATTCTTTTGAAACATTCCAAAGGGATGACATGCGTAAACATCTGATTGAAATAATATGTCCAATCATCGGCATGATTGAAATGTAACTCACAGATTACCGTTTTCAGTTCCATCAAAGGACGTAACTCAGCACTTAATTCTTTATATTAAAGAATTTTTTAATTCTGCTGTTCATAATTAAAAATTGTTCTTTGTTTACTAGTTTATATATGTTTGCGTTACGGCACCATATTATGAGCTTTATGAGAGTTTACATTTTGAGTAAGGAATAGATTTGCTTAGTAGAAAATATTAACATCACATTTCTCAAAGCATTATTTTGGATTATGCTTTTAATATTGTCCAACCCTCCGATATATTGCCACAAGATGAAGACTACTGGTTTCATCCTGCCAATGCACAAGAAAATGCATTAGTTTCATATGATAAGTATGTAAGTAAACAGTGAAGTGTTATATTATCCTTCGTGAAGCTGGATTTTTACAATCCAAAGAACTCACTATGAGGCTGTAAAAATCTCAATTCCCTTGCCCACAGTTCAATAGCTTTCATTCACCAATGTATTTAGAAATACCAAAAAAAACCCTTGTTTGTTGGGTAGAGAGTATGATACCCAGAATGCACAAGGTCCATTCATGTCAAGTATATACAAGTACAACCCACTGACTGTGCCCTTGGTGAATGAGCATATTGTGAACTCATAGTGCTGTATCACAAGAAAACTTCAACATGACAAGCTTGTTCTACACAGCACACAAATGCAACTGAACCACTAATGGTTACCTACAAATGCACCCAGAACAACTCAAACTTTTCTGTAACCATTTTGTATAGTTAAGCAATAAAACACAGACTCGCACTGTTGAAGCAGATATTGAAAGGATGCAGTTCTAGAAGCTGAACGTGCTTCATCCCAGACCAAGACTCAAACAGAGAATACTTCTCCTGGCTCTGCTTTCCCAACAAAAGGATGCCCTGGACAATCACTCAAAACAACCATTGAACTTGAATAGAGGTACTGATCTGCGTCAGGCATACCAACTCCAACAGGAACATGCCTAAGGTATCAGTGAGATTAGAGGATCAACTTTTACAATACCCCAGAAAAATGCCGAATTGAACAAAAACTTGCCACGACCTCTGTAGTTTTCAGCGAAAGGCTATCTGCAAGTTAGGCCCAAATCCCAAAACTGGTATTGACCTTACTCAAGACTGACTCTGCTATAGGACAGATACATTATTTTTAACCTGGAAATACTGATAACAGCTGAATTTTTCAGATAGGTCCAGGATATGATTAGAATAACATACTAAAGTCCCCAAAAATCCCCCTGGAGCTCTCTCCAAAATCCCAGATGGCGTCCAAAATGGCCGACACTTTTCTTTTTATCATAACTTTCGCCACCAACAAGTTGGAAATACAAACAAATTGTCTATATATTGTTTAAGGCACAGGGAATCTAAATAAAGTCAATATAACAGCACTAGTGGCTGTAGCACTGTATAGAGTTGGCTCTCTGTGTGCCTGTGCAATTAATTCTTCATTTCATCTGCCCTTCGCACTTTATCTCATCACTTTTCATATTCTGATTGGATTTACTCCAGGATTCTTGAATAGTTTTCATCTTTGTTTTTCATCAAGTTTTCTCCATGAATTTTTGTAAAAAACTGTATTTTGGATATTCTCCACCAACACCACACACACAGTATTGGTGACCTTCAGTGTCCTTTGCCTGCAATAGTGGTTTGGACTGTATATGTGTAGGGACTATTAATATGGACTAGTATAGGATAATGGCTGTCAACATGGACCTACCTAGTATTTTTTGCCACTGAAATAGTCATCATCAATGCTTGATTTCGGTGATTTCCCAGTTGACATCAAAGGAACACAATCAATCATATACTCTATCTATACTGGACAGTAACACCTTCTCAAACTTCGAGAGTCTCATGCACCTTAGATGGGAAATCCAAGACAACATGCACGTAATGGCCTAATTTTTCAATGGCCTACAGCATCTGGCCCGCTAGCTACAGTAACAACGTATGAGACGACTGAACGGGTTCATGTTCAAGGAATGAATCGGAGTCAAAGAATTTGATTAAGGCTATAGCTGCACAAGTTCATCGGCCAGAGAAGAAAACCAAGATTTCATTTTTCCATTCATTCAACCCACATCATCTACCAATGCCCAAACCTTGAGTCCCAGTTTTTCTACCTGTCCTATAACCTGTCAACTGCAATGCCACCTGTCTATGACCTGTCAACTGCAATGCCACCTGTCCCTATGACCTGTCAATGTAACTGCAATGCCATTCACTAATGATCTGTCAGGGTCATGTCTGGCTCCCATGGTCACTCCCTTACTCTCACATAACAAGCAAGGATTTGCTATTTGTTGCAAATGACTCATATATCAGCCCAATCACCACACAGGATTTCACCAATGCAATTGTGTTTGCTCAGTCAAATCCACGACTGGAACCCACAAGCCAATCATGAACCTTATCATCCTCTACTATTGCAACACAAACAAGCCATCTTAACTTTCACACTGGGCTCTCAAACAGGAGAATCCTTGGCCAGTATGACTATAATGTCAAACAGGTTAGGCAAAGTCTAAAGCAGCAAATTCTGACTTGTCTAGCCAAAAGAAGTCAAGAGAAAAACCAGATTTGAGCCACTTACTCAAACCTACACACAACTTGCTCAAGCCTATGCGACCTGCTGCACTTTCACCAACTTATGATGTAGTACATGCTGAGAAAGAGAACCTTAACACCAAAATGAATGATTGTTCCAAATCCCAGAAAACACCGCACACCAGTGCATACCGAAACAGTGTCCCCTATTCCTACAAGCACTCCCTTCACCTCCGCCTCTGATCATACAGGGCCACAATGCGACTTAGATCGTCCAACTCCCTCTGCAAACAATTCAAGCATATATGCCGGCCTACAATCCCTTCATCTCATGTGGTCCCAAAGACCTCTCAACCATAGGAGTCAACCAAGTATGGAAAGCAATCTACTAAGCAAAATGCGTCAAGCTCCCCAAGATTAGGTCCCCCAAATACAGCCCAGCAATCCTTTTCATCAGCTCCTCCAACTCACATCAGCCCCACAACAACCAGCACCACAAGTTTTAAATAAACCCAAGATTGTTATTTCAGTAACTCTAATGTAAGCGAAGCATGAAACCAATACTATTTTTCAGAGGGAAAGTAACTAAAGTTCATGCAAAGGGAGTGCCCGCATAGGAAGATGTCCACAAAACTTGTAATGGATTGTCATGAATCTCCTGAAGTAGTAATTCTTCAAGCATGGACAAATAGTACCACTAGACGTAATGCAGAGGAATGTCACGGCCAAGCAGAAGCTCTCAGAAATACCACTCTGCAGAATTTCCTTCTGCACAGTGATCATTCCCGGAGTACTTCCTTTCCAACGACTTTGCCCCTACACCATCAACACAACACCAAATCGGGTTTTCCCTACAACTCAACAATGTTTGAATGAACTGTAATAATATCCAGAATGAACTTATTGACATGCCTCAACATTTGTACCTGCACAGTGAAATCCTTTAAGATTTGGTTTTGGGATAATGTCATGTTAAACAACCAAGGGTGTAGTAACTGTATGAATCGGCGTTTTTGCCATTTTATCTGTTTTTTCCTACTGGAAACCCAGAACCGCAAATGCCAATGCCTATACTCAACTCATCAGTTTTGCTCATCAAACACTTATGAATTGTAACAATTAAATATTCTGTAAATAAATCTTCTTCCAACACTAATTCGATTCTACATGATTTCTCATAGTCAATCATTTGTTATCCTGTACCACATTAATTAGACGATCCTGAATGTGTTTCATGTAGCTCTTGCTTTTAATTTTCACAAGGTTGCAGTGGCCTGAACTGAAATATTTTAAACTGGTTTGTAACATGTGTTTCACATCACCCAAATGTATATTATAATTACCATTGGCTGGACTTTGTTTTTGAACATGAGACTGTAATTTAATGATCAGTTAATGCACTAGTTTAGGAAGAAAATATTGATAGTAAATGTTTCAAATGTCATTGTTAACAATAGCAGCACCATGGTCTCTCAAAATACTCCACCTTGCAGACTCATTCTTTGTGCTATTTGTAATAATTTATCAGGTCTCGCTCACAATCATATAGTCATGTAGTTGGTTATGCACTTTCAGATTTTCATGTTCAATTGTATAAAAATATGCCGCTAATCCAAATGTAAATATTCCTGGGTGCTGGACCAATTGTTTTTTCAATGTAGCTAACAAGGAGTTGCCCTTTTCCATTGTGTCTTGAAAATGAAAGTTTCCATATTGGCAAAGGTCCTCAAGATGCTCATCTTAATGTTCGAAACTAGTTAAAAAATTATGATAATATTAGAATTTGTGCATATAGTAATGATATTGATATATTTACTTTGAGTGAAACATGGTTAAATTATTGATATTGATGACAGTGAATACATTTTTTGGTTACAATTTTCTAAAGAATCGATACACAGAATTCGTGTGGTGGCATGTGATCGTAAAAATACATGTATGTACAGAAAGGACTTATATATTTGATGGACGATGAGATAAAGCACTAGATTATTTAAATTTACCTTGTAACTAAACCCATATCTTGTTGCGAGTGTTTTAAACCACCTACTGTATAATTAATATCTTGATAACTTAGTGATATTATTAACACACCACTACTCGTCTAATCCTAATATGAATTAATTGTTTTAGGTGACTTAATTTAAGATTACCAAACAAAACAAAAGCTCAGAAAAATCAATAGTTTTTTGCAAATAATTGTCAACTTACCAAACTGAAAATAATGAACCGACTAGATACTGACCCTACTGAACACTATTGATCTTGCATTTGTAATCAAACCTGAATAGATTCTCCAATTCTGGTGTCTGTTATATATGTATAAGTGACCATTCACTCATCTATACTCACAGAAAGGCAAAAATAAAAAGCTCCTCCTAAAACTATTAAAAACTAGGTCATTTCAACATTTTCATTACTGCGATTTATTTTGTATGTAAAGCTCTGCTGCCAAGTGGCAATGAAAATTCATCAAATTTGTTCAGTTGATTATGCTTGGAATGCTTGGAAATACAAATTTACTAGTATATGTATATACTTCCCCTTTTGGTTGAAGGAGGGTGAAGAATCATTGCCAGAATGGATTTCACAGGAATCAATCGCCCTTTCTCGTGAGATTATTTTATTGCTAAAGCGCATAAACTAAATGATATAACGATTGTAATAAAGCCAACCCACTCAGGAATAACGGTAATAACCTAAATAACACTCTTAAACGAACCTTATTTGTAATATCTAAATAATTTTTAAAAATAATCCCAAACAGCTCTGGAACACAATTAAAAATAAAAGTAATCCGAGCAAAAACCTAGTGTAACCCCTACTTAATTAAAAATTTACTGCATGACAATACTGGTAACTTATAGAACAATACTGCTAAGACCACGTCAAAATGAGTTTATTCGTCCTTCACCATAGAGGTAGAAACTCTTGCTTCTAAATTCCGAATAAACCGTGTCCAACTTTTTTACAAATTGACAATACTGTATGATAGCAACACTAATCATTTTACTTTACCATGATCCTGAAGAGATGATTTTAAATGTTATTAGTGAACTATCACCTAATAAAGCATCTGGATTTTAGATGACATAAACACCCCCCTCACTTTTAAAATGGCCATCCGCCCCATATATTGTGTACATTCTCTATCTATTTTGTAATCTTAATCTTTTCACTTCACCTACAATTTTTCCAACAGATTGGAACGGCTAAGGTGACCCTATTTTTAAAAGTCTGGTGAGGCTGTAATGTAGAAAATTATAACCCATTTCAGTATTCATCTGTAGTATCAAAGATTCTTGAAAAGATGTGTTCATAATCATTGTATAATTTTCCAACATCACTGATCTTTTAAGTGAGTCCAATCTGGTTTTCGAGCCAAGTCATTCCACTTCTACCACTTTACTTGACTTTCAGATTATGTCATATCAAGAACATTGATAAGGTTTTGCTATTGAATTTATCTTTTTAGATTTGAAAAAAGGCATTTGATACAGTGAACCATTAACTGTATCAGGAAACTAATGATTAATGTTATCAAAATAATGCTGACAATGTTGCCATATCATATTTAAGAGTCACTCGTAACCGGTTGTTGTTATTGATTCTTCTATGCAGATTTTAACACATCGAGATGGTTTTGTCAAGTTCCCAAGGACGTATTTTAGTCCTTTCACCTTCCTGCTTTTCATAAATTCACTCCCCCCCCCCCCCCTTCGCTCCAAGCTCTGTTATTGTAAGTAATTATGTAATGCAGATGCTACCTCTATTTATGTAAATCTAAGGATCCAGCATATTTTTTGGAAAATTTCTTAATAACAACTAAGGTTATTGTTAACTGGTTCTCTGAAAAATGAATTACTTTAAATATTCAAAAAGACAAGTAGATGGTTTTTGGTTCACCTCATTTGTACGAAATTAGAGATTAGTGTTAAATAATGGCGATAATGTGCTTGAGCATGTTAAGAATTTCAAAAATATCTCCGTGTTACTTACTTTAGAATCCTTAACTTTTTTCTGGACCCCACATAGCATACCATTACTTCAAAGGTTTCAAGAAAATTGGAATTATTAGACGTGTTAAATTTTGTTACCTCAGTATTCTTAGTCATGCTAGTAATGCATTGTGTTGCCTCATTTTGATTATGGTAGCAGTGGTTGACAAAGGCTATTCTAAAAACCAATTTACTCATCGATCTCTGCAAATCCGCACAATAAGCTTGCCAGGATTATTATGTGCTTATAATCTTACACAATTTATGACATGTTAAATGAGCTTTGCTGGTCCCAGACTTCACAAACGATAGGATCTTGCTATGTACTGTTGTATTTCAATGTTTAACAAATCTTGCACCTACTTACCTTGCATCTAATTTTATGTATACGTCTTCTCAGGATTCATATCCTACAAGATATCAGGAAAGCTGGCCTCCTTACTATTCCTAAGTATAACTCAAATTCAGGATTACGTACTTTCATTCCGCGTGCTGTTTAAATTTGAATAGTATCCCATCTAATATAGAATTAATTCCATAGTAACCAATATTTCAGTACCTTTTTCAACAGATTATAAACAACTTATGTAATTTCCTTTATGTTCATTAGCTCTTTTTTAATTGTGAACGGTTAAGTCATTGTATTTCAGTTGATTTGTTGTTGCAGATCTTTAAAACTTATAGAACTTGTATATACAAAAGTGTACTAACGTAAACATGGCCCAGCGGAAGCAGTACTAAATACTGATGAGCTACTCTCTGTATAAATCACATGTAAATAAATAAATAAATATTTTTAGAAAAACTCCGATCATCCTACTAGATGGCGTCCAAAATGGCCGCCATTTTTCTGATGGTATCACATAACTTGTAGCAAATTAAGTGTCTTAACATATGTTTTTAAAGGCAAGATTCTATAATTAAGCATTTTTTAGAGTGTCCAAAACTTAAGTACCGCCACACCAAGATGCTTAAAACTTGTTCAATCTTATTATGTTATAAAAAAAAATTGACCAAATAGAAGAGTTCGTTACAATAGTTTTCCACCTTCATCTGGTGCAGCATCTTAACCCTGATTTCCATTTAAGTTTGCCACAATCTCAGCAGCATTGAATCTTATCATAAATATGATTATCGGTGAAACGTGTGTTGCAAGTTTGACTACATTTACTGTACTTGAGGTGTATCATGATGTATCCATAAAAACCAGATTGTTTCTTGTAACTGCTACCTACAAGAATCATCAGGTTTGAGGAAAGTGTCGGTGTGAATGACGATGTTTTTGAACTTTTGGCACATGTCTCCAAAACCCTTTTATTTTGAAGGCAGTGTGCTACAACACTACACCATCTATGTCTTAAACCGTGAGAGTATAGCCGTGGAAACTTCTGTGACTGATTGCCCATATTGTAATGCTATGTGTCGGTTTCATCAAGCAAGTGGATTTTAGGAATGCTGCCCCCCATAAGTTTAGGAATTTCGCATGTATCCCTATTGTTAATAAAGTCTCTTAGGATCCTATAGCACCCCATGATTCATTTAACCATTCTGCATTCTGATATTTGTTTAAATAAAGTTGTAATATTAGAGCTCGTCGTTTCGTTGCAGGAACAAAATCTCAGTGGATGGTCCGTGTTTTAATTTAACCAGCTCAGAGTTTTCATCGACCAGGTTGATAAGGTTTGATTCCACCTGGAGACTTGTAGAACTCACGTCCATCTTGATTTGGCTAATAATGGATTGTGGCTCTACAACACGTTGCAATTTGAAGGAAGTGCTTTGTACGGCCAATGCCATTCTGGTGTGTTGAGCAGTGGCGTAACCAGGGGGGGGGGGGGGGTGGGGTGTGGGGGGGGCAGATCTCCCCCCGCGAAAACTAAAATGGCGGACGGAGAAGCTAAAAAATTGGGACGCACGTCAAGAAGGGGAGAAGAAGGGAAAGGGAGAAGAAAGAGAAGGACAAAAAGGCGAAAAGAAAAAAAGGGAAAAGGGGGAAGGAGAGGGAAAAGGAGAAAAGAGGCTAGAAAAGGGGAAGGATAATAATAGGGTGGGTGTGGGTGATCAGGAGTCGAAGTGTCTCCCCCCACCCCCCCCCCCCCCCCCCCCCACACCCCCCCCCGATTTACAGGAATTCGAAACGTCTGGAAAAAAAATATGGGTTTTTCTTCGACCCGGCGAGCGAAGCGAGCGGAGGACAACAAATGGGGAAACTTCTGGGTCTGCCCCTCCGGAAGGCTCAGTCTGGTTACGCGCCTGGTGTTGAGCGCCCTTTGACCCATGCTTACCTATCAAGGTCGCAGGGTCCTTGGGCTTGCTTGATGGGCTGTCCACAAACTTGCTTTAGGTTCAAGGTAGATAATAATAATAATAATTTTTTTTTCGAACATTTATAATGCGCACAAATCCGCTAGGAAGCGCTCATGGCGCAGACAGAGCAAACCAGCAGAAAAATAAGAGGAATAAACAGAATAAACAACAAGTAAAGTCATGCGCATAGCATGATTATATCATAGAACAAATTCTAACTTGAGTCGTCATAGGCAATGTGAAGAAAATGGGTTTGAGCTGAGCCTTAAAAGACTAAATTGAGGATGACGTACGGATATGGTAGGAAAGTTGTGTTCCACAGCCAAATAGGGGCAGCACACTGAGAGAAAGCAGATCCCCCCACGACCAGGATGAGTAGGTGCAACTAACAGTCCTTTGTTGCAGAACGGAACGGAGACCTGAGCGTTGAAGGGTTTGTAAAATGACAGAAGTCAGTGATATATGATGGCGCGGAGTCCAGTTAAAGCATCGGTATGTGAGAAGAATCAATTTGTATTAATTTCTAAAATTGACTGGCCGCCAGTGTAATAAGTAAGACAGAATTGGGAGATTGCATAGACGGCTTTTTACGATGATGAGGACGGGCAGCATTGTTTTGTTGAGCTGCAGACGATGAATTTGCTTGGTAGGAAGTCATAAAGGAGCGCATTACCCATGCCAAAGTGATGTGAAAATAAATGCATGGAACAAATGGTTCAGTGCTTCAGGAATAAGGTATCTTCTTATTCTGCCCTAGGTTTCTGAGATGAAGAAAGAAAAAGGATTGGTAATGTGCTGATTATTTGAGGAGCAAGGGTCATTGAACTGTCCATAATAACCCAACAAGATTGCGCACCTTGTTTGACGGGGGGAGGCAAGGTTGAATACCCAATAGTCATGTGAGAAAAACACTAATTTTGTGGAGATAGTCTGAACCAATAAGAATAAATTCAGTTTTTTTACTCGGCCATTAAGTTTTAGGTAATGTCCGTCATCCATAGATGGATCTCTTCAACACACGCCTCCATCCGCAAAATCAAATCTTGGCTTCCTCTTGCTGTGATTAAAACGTGGCAGTAGATTTGGGTGTCATTCAAAAAAGCGTAGACGTGATTACTGATAGTTTTGTGTTTTTGAATATATCCCGGACAGGTGAGGTGTATATTACAAACCACTGGGGGCCTAACAATGATCCCTGTGGAACAGAGTAGTCCCGGATTAACAGTGTCAGAAATGACTCACCCACACGGACACATTGAGTTCTATTATAAGATAGGAATAACACCCTCTCAGTGCGGCCCACCAATACCGATGAAATGCCTCAAGTCGTGCCATAAAAAATTTATGATCAACGGTACGCAGGCAGCACTGAGAGCGAGTAAGACCAGCAGACAACTTTGCCATTGTCACATGACCCGTAAAAATCCATTTTGAATCCGCACCAGGGCGGTTTCAATACTATGGTTGGTAAGAGGAGACCATTGCTCAGACCCAAGTCAGCGACACAGGATGATCGAGGGATACTACGACTGAGTGTCATGGATTGGGTAGCAAAGTTGAGGTGTGGGATTAGGCTAACAGGTTCATCACCTTCTTGGTGAACTTGAGGATCTGAAAGTTCCTCCCAAAAGTTTAGAGGAGCTATGCCGACAGCATTGTAAGATATTCTACAGGCGTTGCCAAAAGGCACTAATAAGTTCCATTGCATCATTCAAAACTACAATCCAATTCTTATGTGAGTGTACATGTGACCTATATTGGTGCAGTGTATTCAGCGGTTCAGATGCCGAAAAACAACAGTGCATTATGTAAAGTGTCGAAAGGTGCACCCCCATCTATATTCAGTTCCTGCAAGTCTTCTGAGGAGATTGGCACGAGACTACGCCACTTGGCAGCGACTGCCTTTGGTGTGTTGATTGAAATAAGGCTGCGGTCCATTATGACAGCAAGGTCTTCGGTGTTGAGTCGTTGACAGTTGATCTCCAGCTAGAGTGATGGAAGTTTTGTTTTGCGAATTGATTTGCAAGGTGAAAATAGAGCTGACGCGGCTGGAGTTCCTGAGTTCCAAGGTCCTCGGGTATTGATGGCTTACAGTGATTAGGTTCTTTCTGCCAACACCATTCTAAGGCTCAGAGAATCAAGCATTCATTCAAGTGCCATATTCATATGACGTAGGAATACTGCGAACAATCTCATCTTTGGCATTTCTGAGATGTAAATGTTGAAAGACTGGATGCCAGGACAGAACCTTGTGGGAAACCATTAACGAAAGTTGCGCTTTCTACTGCATTACCATTTGCATAATCTCCAGGAAAAAAGGTCTGTCTTGGATGAGCAGCATAATGAACTTACAAGCTTGACATCAGGGAAGGCCTTGAGTAGCTTTTTTGAGATGGTATGTTTGAGACCTCGATGGCCAGGACTATATCATCGCGCAGTTAGATCTATGAAGACTGAAGACTAAGTATACC
Source organism: Ophioderma brevispina (assembly GCA_023653785.1). Classification (NCBI taxonomy): domain Eukaryota; kingdom Metazoa; phylum Echinodermata; class Ophiuroidea; order Amphilepidida; family Ophiodermatidae; genus Ophioderma; species Ophioderma brevispina. The sequence continues at coordinate 5,842 of JAMKCH010019440.1, read as the reverse complement.
AAAGCTGTCACAGTATGTAGAAACTAATGATTCAAGCTGATTGCCCGAATTTTGAATTGACCTGTTACAGGATTGGTGAGACCCCAATATGTACATATCTGTAGTAGATAATAGTAGTCGCCCGATACACCAACCATGACACCCGGACACGATGACAATAACGACAGCTGTTGACTCTGCTATAGCTAGAGTTGTTGATAAATTAACGTGTCTGTATTCTGCCGGTTTTACGGAGATCTGGCTATAAGTGTTAACTGTTTGATACACCCATCAGCTATGTGAGTGGTATTCGGTATTGTTGAAAAAAGCCTAAGGGCACTTTAAAAGATCTCTAATGTGATCTTTGGCTATGCCAACCGATAAGGTGTACTCATCAAGATGCCAAAGAGGGCTGCTCAAGTAAGAATGTGAGCACAAAAGGATATAAAAGGGAGAAGGGGCACAGCCTGACGACATAGTCCTTTATCGGGCATATGTTGCCAAGTTAAGACATCAGGAGGTGACATAAGCTTAGATGGAACATAACGTTAGATGGTGGGGATGCCTATCTAAGCTGGGTGTTTCGTAACCACGTCAGGGGGAGAGACAAACCCAGTGTGAAATTAATTTAAAAAGTACAACAATCTAATAACATTCTTTTCCTAATAAAAGCTGCCCAGTCTCTTGAAAATGAATAAAATGTCACTTCATTTTCTTTTCCCCAAGATCAGAATGACCATACAATGGCATACCCCACATAGATACAGATAGGACTAATTTTGAAAAACTGGGCTAGCAAAAACACCCTTATTAGGCAGCTTTTCTCACTATTACGGTTGTTAAAATGACGGGCATGTGTATATTCAAAATCATCTAATATAAAATGAGCATAAGTCAAATGTTAGTGCACATTCATACGATTTGCATATAATTACTATCATTCATAAATAAGTATATTTGTCACTGCCGTGCTGCCAATGGCTGTCAAAAGCGGAACAAGCTGGCTAAAGCTGAGGATTTCCCTGGTCAGGCTGACACAGAAAAATAGGCATTGATTCCCTGTATATTAAATATGTTTTAGGCTCTTTATTGGTATTTCTAAATGATTGGTTGTAAAGGTTAGGATAAACTTAAGATAACAAGGTGTCTTTTGGTTAGCTATTAGTTTTGGGCGCTCTAGAAAATGCTTTAATTAGATTCTTTATGCCTTAAAACCATATAGTGTAGAAGTACTAACTTAATTATAGCTATTATACTGTAGATTATGAGACAATTAGAAAATGGCGGGCCTATTGGGACGATAATGTGATGTGATCCAGACTCACTGCCGCTACCGGACGCCACATCTTGTCCATTTTTCTCCTACCGCACCCACCACAGTCTCCACTACCCCCCCCAATACATGACACTGTTACCAGCTTGCACCTCACCCTTTTTGCATTCTACTTTTTCCCCCCCTCCAATTTCACCCAAACATACTTTCGATGTTCGGAAACTTTATTTGGATTTCCAACTTGTCTGGTTTGCAAAGATACGAATAAAATGGAAAAAAATGGCGGCCATTTGAATTTTGTCCGCCATCTTGATTTTGGCTACTTGTAGTTTGAACTCTCAAAATAATGACTGCATGAGTCCTTGTGCATTTTAAAAACCAGATGTTCGGACACTTTATTTGGATTTCCAATAAAAAAAAAACGTCACAGAAATTAATGAATTTTAATATAAAATTGGAAAATGGCATCCATTTTGACCGCCATCTTGAATTTTGGAGAGAGCTCCGGAGATTTTTCTGGGGACTTTTAGTATGTTATTCTAACTCATATTCCTAGACCTATTCTGAAAAATTAAGCTATGTTATGAGCTATTTCCTGGTTTTAGCGTATATGATCTAATGCTCTTGCTTTGGACTATAGGAATGTCTTCCCGCTTCTTTAAGTAAAGCTTTTTCCGACCAAGCCCCTACATTGTCGTTGATTTGACGACATTGCACAGGACGTGCAGAAAAGCTGATGTAAATCATAAATGTGCCTTCTAAAATTTTATGTTATCCAGAAATTAAAGAGGACATGGCACCACCCCTAGGCTACAACTAGTGACAGTTTACTATGTGTAAACTCATGAATTTGCAAGTTCCATCTCACAACAATGATTCCAATACTAGACTGGTACTACAGTAGCATGTCAACTGTCAGTCAAGGGGCATGAAACTGCCAGCAAGAGAAAGCTTGAATAGTACTCATCCAGCTGCAAAGTTCAAACAATGAAGAGAATGGGGTCCCAGGGGAAAGCATAAGTGGTTTAGTAGTGCAACAAATGCCTATGTTGCTTTCACTCTTAATTGTGCATGGGCGCAGAAAAGCACTAATTCCACTGGGGGGAAAAGACGGAACAGAATTTCCCACAGGAGAAGCTGGCCCCCCAAAGGAATCCCACTGATTGAGACTTGTGAAAGATGCTGTGGAACAAACAAACTGGATCTGGATCAATTTAACCTCCAGTAAGAAGTTTCCTCCTCCCGCATCACACTATCGGACTCTGGAACCTTGAGTGATAATGCAGGTACAGCCCGGGATGATTCCCCACTCTTTTTCGACAGGTCTGCACCTTTTTACAGCTCCATTAATTGATTCCACCACGACACAACGGGACCAACAGTCTTTAACATGACTCTCCGAACCACGGGCGCCGGTACCTATTGTTCATATACCGCACATTCTACCAATGGGTGGGAGGCTAGGAGAAATTGATAATCACTCTTATGCAATCATAGCAATTTCCTTCCGACCTTGTAGGAACTATTGAGTCAGAGACCAAGAAACCCAGGGCTCGAACCAGGGCCGTTGGTCGATGTTATACCCTGCCGGCGGTTCAGCGCCTTAGACTGCTGGGCCACCCTGTTGTGTAGTTCTCCAAAACATTTCAGCCGTGGATGTAAGAAACCCAACATGAGACAAATAAAGGTGTTGCATTACAAGCGTACTTTTGTTTACATGTGAGTTTATCATTGTTTCATTTCCCTTCTCATAGTCATTAAATACTAGAAGTAGCATAATACGACTTGCAAATGTCTTCACCCGCTAGTAAGCTTATCCTGAGGACTAAAAAAAATGATAAGCCTGCCACACTGGTATCAGGAGTGGGATCTCTATATGTTCTTATTGTTCACTCTACATAGTAAAATTTGCTAGCCAGATTTGCAAGCATCGATCATTCTGCTGTGGATGGCATTTTTGAAGAAACGGAAGGTTTACAACAAGAGGTGGAAGAGCTGAAATGTGTTTGTGGAAGAATAAGTGCAAAACCAGCACATTGGAAACACTGCGGAAGACAAATGTCAGAAATTGTGTGGTGAGTAGTGTTATGCCATTGGTACAAGAAAGGGACCAAGAGAAAGAGATTAAACAGAAAAGCTGATAACCAGTATGATGTTCCAGCACACCCACTCATTCCGGTACCTCTGGACAGGCTTTAGTCACTAGTCCGGGGGAAAACCGGAGGCAAGGCAAGAGAGAAGATGGAACCACACTATTACCAACATTACAAATGGAAACTCTTCTTGGGCAAGAATACTAACATGCATTCAAGCCTTGTAACTCATCAATGGCTGGGGACGATGTAATGCTGTCGCTGAAGCTTCCTTTAAAGGGGATGTGCTGAAGTTCTGGCCAAAAAAAAGAAGTGACCTGGCCTCCGATGGAACATGGGGAGTTGATCACAGCCTTCACTGATACATATTTTGCTAGGAGTGGCAGAGAGCTATATGTTATAGAGGCCGCGCATGGACGACCGAGACGGAAGTCTTCAGGAACTGGGAAGGGCTATCTGGGGATTGATGTAAAAAGCTACCCCCCCTCTTTGCACGGGTAACCTGTGGTCGAGACTTGGCCCAGCTTCACTTCAGATAATCTCTTGGGAATCTTAGATCAGCAAGGGGTGGTTCAGGAGCCAAGTGGCCAAAACCTTGGATGAAGCTGTGAAGACTGTTATACTTGAGATGAAATCCTTTCTATGGTGCAGGCACACCCAAATACGTAACTTCAATGGAGCAGCCGCAGCAGGCAGGGGGGGGATCAAGGTACACACTGGGAGAATGTTTATAATGCGTCAACTGTGGAAGGAAATCCAAGTATTCATACATTTAAAACTTGCCAATTCTGCTGGAATTGGGCCGAGCTGGCATCTACAGAGGCATTATCTAACAGTTTGGGGAAGTCTATCACTCAGGGAAAGGCAGGATGGACCCACACCATCAGGGGTCTTGGGGATGATGGTTAGAGAACAGAGGTGGACCAAGAAACTTCTCAAACAATGTATCGCATGGCAAATGTATCTTTGTAAAGGGAGAGTGTGGGGTTAGATGTGAATTTTCTTGTGGCTTGGATTCAAACCAATACTGTAATGCGCCACTGAAGTTTTTTTTATTTAATCTCCAAAATAAGAAAACCCCCAATTATCTCAAGATTGAAAGTATGGAAGTAATATCAAGCAGCTGGTACCCCCAGTAACTAAGCTTGATGTGCACAGATGAGATGTGCGGATATTGGATTGGCATGCCTTGTCTTGCCAGTAGTTGTTGCAAAGATAAGGACACAAGGGAAATCTTCAAGGGATTCTTGATTGACAGCAACGGCAGAGATCTGAAGTCCATAGGTCCAGGATTAATGTTTGGAAAGATGATCCCAGGGAACAAAGCAGACAGTGGTTCGGGAAAACACCCAAAACAATTGATTGTAGATAAATAGAATTCCCCTTTCCAAAGATGGTTGCAAAGCCACAAGATTGCAACAAATCGTCATGGGACGTGCCAACAAAGGTATCGGCATTTTCATGATTTATAGGAGACGCCATATTTGTGTTCATTCTTTTGTCTGATTTTTCAAATGAAAATAATCTTACACACGAAAAAATGTATTTTTTAAATATCTTAAATATCGCATTTCCACTTAAGTCGATTAATTAAGAAGTAATTGGTAAATTAAAATGCAGTAACACTACACATGATTTCCTGTGTCATGCAACAAAGTCGTATTTCTACAGTTAAGACTTGTTGACGACACGGGAAATTCAAGTTTGAGTACAACAAAGTCGGATCTACACCTAATTAGGCCTAAGTAGCCCTAATAACTCTGCAATAAATTGAGCCTTATACTCGAATATATGTTAAAATTAGGCGTATTCATTTACTTTAGTAAATTAATTAAGTACTGGGTGTAAAATTGAGTGAAAAAAAGGTTACCTCCGCACATTTTTTGTATGTTAAGGTTTTTTTTTTTTGTGCAGAAATTACATAAATTAGCATGAATTTGGTATTTTTTTTAAAAAATTAACTGCTCTTTCACAAAATATTTTGTGAGATTTTTAACTTATTTTTTTACATCTTTTAAAAACCATCGCTTTACAAGAAATAAAATGTCGTATCTACACACATGGATTTCTGTTGTCTGGAAACAAAGATCGTATCTACCCCAAATGGCCTATTTAGCTTATAACTCTGACAATAAAATAAATTGAGACTGTCACCTGAAATGTATATCAAATTAAGCGTAATGATTACTTTTTCTATTATAAAAAATAAAAACTCATTTCGCCCCAAAAAATGTCATAAGATTGTTGCAATCACATGACGAAATGTGAGCACATTTTATATGTGTGATATTTGAATACTCCTGGTCAACCAGAAAAAAAGAAAAAAAACCAAACAAAAACATACGATTTCATCCGATATGCGCATTGCAAACTTCTGTGACTTCTTTAGGTAACCAATTGACGTCTATGCCCAACTAACAAGACTGAGAATGTCTGTGAAGCTGCAGTACACGATTCCCTGAATTTAGAACAAGGCAGTTTACCAAGTAGGTCCAAT